>VUQH01042235.1:6904-17091 GCA_015106775.1 Etroplus canarensis | reverse complement strand
CCTCCTCATCCCCTCTGTTCCCTTCATCTACATGCCCATTGAAGTCTGCTCCAATCACCACTCTCTCTCCCCTGGGAATACTCTCTACCACTTCATCCAACTTACTCCAGAATTCCTCTTTCTCTTCTAACTGGCATCCAACTTGTGGGGCATATGCACTAACAACATTCAGCATCACACCTTCAGTTTCCAGCTTCAAAGTCATCATTCTGTCTGACACTCTCTTCACCTCCAGGACACTCTTCACATACTCTTCCTTCAAGATTACCCCTACTCCATTTCTCTTCCTACCTACACCATAGTAGAACAGTTTGACTCCACCTTTGATGTTCCTGGCCCTGCTTCCCCTCCACCTGGTTTTTTGCACCCACAATATATCTGCCTTCCTTCTCTCCATCATATCAGCCAGCTCTCTCCATTTACCAGTCATAGTCCCTACATTTAAAGTCCCTACTCTCACCTCCATCCTCCTACCATTCCTTCTCTCTCTCTGCCTCTTAACATGTTTCCCCCTCTCCCCCTCCTTGGTCTTCAGCCAACAGTAGCATAGTTTCCACTGGCACCCTGTTGGCTAACGGCACTGGAGGCGGTGATTGTTAACCCTGGCCACAGCTGATCCAGTTCGAAAAGTCGTGTTATGAATCCACATATTTGATTTGGCAAATTTTTTACACCAAATGCTCTTCCGGACGCAACCATCACCATTTACCCGGGCTTGGGACCAGCACTAGGAGTACACTGGCTTGTGGGCCCCTGTGGCAGACCAAAAGTAGTAAAAAAATATTCAAAATCTTAGAGCCCAAAGTAAAATCTTCACGTTGCTTCAATTCACTTTTTTCAAATGTTTCAATATATCATTATTCATTATATCATGAATAATCAACTGTTAACTAAATAATAAATAATTACTTTTAATCATTAAAATGTAAACACATGAACACTTTAGTTAAATTGCTATTGTAATAGGAATGACAACTGCATGTGGCTCACTCTGTGGATATTGAAGAAGTTGATAATTTCTAGTAATTTTAGTAATGTTAGGGAAATCTAGCTATGACACCATTACAAGTGTATTTATCACGTGTGTTTTCACTGAATACATACAGCTGTACTCTACACCACCTTGAATTTTTATTCTTTTTCTAAGCCCGGGAGTGACTGCTTCCAGAATCAGACTGAGGAACCAGCTCCAGAAAGTAAAAAGCTACCAGAGCCGCAGCAGGTATGTTTCTTGTGAATACAGTATATATGGAGATATTAACAAATGCAGCAATTCCTTTTTCCCCCCTTTGTTCTGTTTGTTTGTTAAAAAAACACTCAATATTTTTTGCCTTTTTACTCAAGTTTACATATACATGTTTAAAATTTGGTCAATCAGACAATCAGTTCATAAGTATTTGGACAATGACATTTTCTTTTTAATTTTGTCGCTGAAAAATTACTACAGTGGATTTTAAATCAAACAACCAAGATGTGACTGAAGTGCAGATTTTCATTTTTATTTCAAGGGGTTTAACACATATATTTAAACTGTTTGGATTACAGCCAATTTTTACCTCATCTGGCCAAATGACCAATCAGCTAATATGATGGTGAGGCATCCATCTGTCCACATTTCACGAGAATCACCATTCCTAAATGTATTGGTCTGGATTTTAATGTTCATAAAATGAGTGTTTGCGTTTGCTCCTCTGCCATTTCTATACAAATAACTTCATCAGGTTTATTTATGGCATGATAATGCTAGGTTGCAGCCAATCAAGAACTAGGGGTGTTATCTCCCAACACCCCTAGTTCCCCCTTGAGTTCTCCCCTAGCTCATAAATGGTGGCTAGGACTATTGTACTGTTTTCTGTTATAGATTAATTGTGTGCACAACTTACTATTTGCAGTGATATTTATGACAACTACACTGGGAACAAACAGTAGGTTTGTTTAGTTTTTTGGTGTTTAAAAAATGACAAAAAATGTTATTTTCTGACAAAACATATATACTACACAATATTATCACGTTCTCTGGAGTGAATCATTGTAGTTTCTACCCTGTCATAACTTTTTGACAAGAATTTAAATATTACCCAGAAAAACATATGGCATGACAAACCCATTTTTACAGGATGGCGTGGAAAGAAAAGCAACACAGATGTAGCCGACACACTGTTACGACACATTTCCTGACAACTACTTACTAAACAAAGTGATTTAGGTCTGTTTATAATGAAGCACATCACAAAGACATCAAACAAAGTGCTGTTGATGATTCATCAGGTTACAAGCAATACACACAGCACCTACATTACATTCCTAAAAAAAGCAACCAATCTACAAAGATCTAATATTCAGTGTGCCAGTGTCACCTACAGTATGTGATATTCAATGCCCTGTCAAAGCCCATGGTTAACCGCCTTCCTCATCCTATTATTGAATTGAGTTCCACCTGTTTGGTGGTGGCAGATGGTACAGCAAAACAATGCATCTCATTTCAATGCAGTGCAATACTGTGTAACTGAGCAACTGTCTTGCATTCCAAGTGGCAGCAATCCATTTTTAGACACACAGAGTATTTGCAAATGAATACAAGAATATTGCAATAATGGAGACACCAACAAATGGGCTTATTTGTTTTCACAGGTTTTTTTTGTGCCAGAAGGATATTCAGCGAAAGTTTGACAATTGTTTTTTTGTTTAACAACACAGTGGACTCTGTCACTGATTTATAGCAATACAAGATACAATGGTAATTCGATTTAGATTGAATACAGTGAACTAAATCTAGCATGTTACTTCTTAGTGAAGTAAAAAGAAGATCATTTTTGTTCTTCTATGCCAACAACATGCAAGACTAAGAATCCCTTGATAGGGAACAAAATACCTTTTTAATGTAGTTGTGGTATTTTCCTTAAATAAAAAACATTATAAATTTTTGATTTATTACTTTTTCCAGGAAAAGACTAGCAAGGGATGCAGTCATCTATGTTAGGCTAATGGCATTTTTAGACATAATATCATAGTTATAAAGTTATATTATCCTTCTTAGCTTGTTGCAGTACCGGATGTACAATAGACTCTTTTCCTGCTGTCATTTTTTATCCCGCTTGCACAGCAATTGCCATTCATGGTGTAGTAAACAGTTTGATTAGTAGTAATTTGCATTCTGGTCTCTGTGGATGAATCTGCATTTAGGTGTAGATTTTCTGTCACTTCTCCACCTTCATTACATGTATTCATGTTCGATTTGTGGTGACTGAGAACCTGAGTGGCATTCCTTCTTATGGTCAAATGTTTTTAATAGAAAAAGGAAGAAAATACTTGTAGTCTTTCACCTGTTGTGCTTTGTACAGCACAATAGGCAAAAAAAAAACAGAAACCTATACACTTTTGGTAGGATATATTGCACAACATACCATCATCTTTTCACTCAGTCTGCTCTGGCAGACTGATCAGACAAAGAGGCTCACTGATGTGTCCTAGATATTCACTGCCTGACAGACCAATAGCACATAACCACACAAGACTTTTCAGTCATATTACCTATAATGTGAACAACATAGAGAAAAAAATCTAACTTGGTAAATATACAATATTTTGCAAAAGTCTTGAGTCTTGAGAAAAAAATGAAGCCCTTGCCAATTAGACACTTTACACTTGGCATTGCATGTTGTTTCAAAATCTGGCAGTACTTTTCTTCATTCATAATTCCTTCATTTTTGACAAGATCCCCAACACCATGCTTCTGAAATATAGCCCCAAACCATAACAGAGCCTCCGCCATGTTTTCCACATGGCTGTAGACATTCACTGTAGTACCTCACCCCTGACCTCATCCGTACATATTCACAACAATTTGAACTGAAATTTTCACATTTGAATGGTTCATTTCCTCACATATCCGGGGCAAGAAACATAGTTACTACTTTTAGGATTTTTTTTAGCATTGCCAACCATCTTAGCTGTATTACTTTGCATTGATCTTTTTGTTGGAGAAATGTATTCATCTGCACATATAACAAAAGAAGGCTCAGAAAATGTAATATTTCTGTGGAATCACGGGACTTTAAAGCTTCCATGCAGACTGAAGTTGTGTTAAAAGTGCAGACTTCAAACTGTTTACCTTGAAAACAGTTTTTAAAGTAAAATATAGGGTTAAAATCAAAAGGAGTCAAAAACAGCCAATAATAACCTAGACTCCATAGGGTTTTAAAACACAAAATATATCCTAAATTCTTGGGGGTTTATTCTATTATTTTTCTATCCATGCTTATTAAATACAAAAATGAATTTTGAAACTGGATTCAAAGAGTATTAATGAAGACAAGAAAAAATATTTCTAAATTATATTGTCATTTGCTTTAAATCACCTTGCGTGTTGATATTAGATAGTCCTGCTACTGACAAAGCTGTCACAAAAAATCTACCATTGTACAGAAATGACTGGATGTGCTGAAAAGAGTTCTTGCTTGTGAAAAATAAGATATACACAGAAAAAAAACCTCACATCAAAGTTGGTGAAATGAAACCATAAGAGTGTGTTAAGTGAAAAATCATGTTTGCCTGCAGATGAACAGATGAAAAGAAACGTCACTGATTCTCGACCACTGACTGAGATGTATATGTAATTCTTTCACAACAAAACAAACTTTGATCTATCTATCTATCTATCTCTCTCTGTGTGTGTATATATATATATATATATATATATATATATATATGTATATATATATATCTGTCTGTCTGTCTGTCTGTTTGAAAAGGTAATCTGGCTCTGCTTCCTTAAGTGCCCCCAACATTTTTGATTAGTTTTATGGCCACTTATGCGGGATTTGTGGTACAGCACACGTCTGTCTATGTTGGTATTTGTCTACGCTGAGCCAAAGCGAAGGAGAATGCAACCAACACAGATGCGCAGAAGTGCAGTTCTCCAAACAGTCTGTAGATGATGCAATGTGTAGGTAGAATGCTGATTGGTTGGGACAGGCGGGGAGCAATGGTGGCATTCCCAATTAGAGGGAGAAGCCCAAAAATACATCAACGATTAAACTAATCAGCACGAATACCACAGAGATACTTTACTTTGTTTTAACTCTCTATTTCACTTCAGCTCTTTCTTATAACTCCAATATTTTGGATGGCTGAAGGACCAACAACACTAAACAAGAGTAGCCAACAAACCAGTTATCGTGCAGAAAACCTGTTTCCACAACATTTCAAAGGTGTGGAGATCCAGTGACTGTGCTAAATGATTTTTGCATAGTTTGGAACTCTTGTAGGAGAAAAATTTGTTCCAATCACATGGTGTTGACAGGGTATGGCATGATGTTGCAAAATGGGATGGTAGCCTGTCTTGTTCAAAATCTCTTTATCCTTCCTCTTTGGTAGTGATAAATCTTGCAATTTATTACCGCCAAACTGTCACATTTCTCCACCATGCTTGATGGATGTCAAGCAATCCTCCACTATCTCTTCATTTCCTTGTCTCAATCTTCTGTTTGACTCAGATACCTTAAACTTAGATTTGTCTGTCCATAACACTTTTTTCAGTCTTCCTCTGTACAGTCCCTTTGTTCTTTTGCCCATCTTAATCTTTTCCTATATTGGCCAGTCCCAGGTATAGCATTTCCTGGGAGACTGAACAAGATTCATGAAGAACTTGTGGTTGATTTTGTAGCTAGAAGTCAGCTGACTTGCATTAGAGATGCTTCATTTGGATAAATATGGATATGAAAGATACGAAAATTAAACTGTATAAACATATATATAAAAGTGCAATCTCCCTTAAATGCTCAAAATTAAAACAGTAAAACAATTTCCTCCCGGGCATTAATAAAGTATTCTGATTCTGATTCTGATGAAAAAATAGTACATGTATGTATAAATGACAATAACAAAAATCTTTGTCAGTTAATAGTCTGTAATCTGAATGCAACAACTACACTTTATATAGAGAAGGTATTTGTGTACGGGTGTTTTGTCTCAATGTGGTGAAGCAGTTTTGTAGGTTTCATTGCTTGATTAGCCAGCGGGTCACAGCGGGTGAGGAGCTTGTGTATCACCTGTTGTAATGAACCTGTAACTTAGGTAAGAATCTTTGTATTTTCTTTTAAATGCACTTTTCTTTTTGCTGGCGGTCCGTGATCCTTCTGCTGTCCCATCGTTTGCTCATTCCTTCCCAAAAAAGCTCTTCTGGGTAGAGGGCTTCGGTATGTTTAATGAAGTCCAGTTTATTGTTAATGTGAACGCAAACATATTTATAGTCCTCCACTATCTCCACACACACTAATGGAAACAGGGGTCGCTGGTGTTTTGGTCCTTCAAATGTCCACAACCAGTTCTTTAGTCTTTGTCATGTTAAAATGCAAATGGATTTGTTGTCACCATGTCTCAAAGTTGCCCACCACAGCCCTGTACTCTCCTTTATCAACCTCTCTGATACACCCTCGCTACTGCAGAGTCACCAGAACTTATGAAGGTGGCAAGTGTCTCTGCAGTAGCTAAAGTCTGTGGTGTAGTGGATGGAGAGAAAAGGAGAAAGAACGGTCCCCTGGGGGGGCTCCGGTTTTGCTGACCACACTGTCTGATGCACAGTGCTGAAGAAGCATATACTGTGGTCTGCCAGTCAGGTAGTCAACATAAGCTGTCAGCTTTTCATCCTCAACTCCAAGTTGAGGCTAGAAGGCTAACTGTAGGGAGTCCATCAGGGGCTGACCATTTGCTAGAGCTGGTCCAGGACGAGTCTCTCCAAGGTCTTCATGTTGTGTGATGTCAGTGCCACAGGTCAGGGCCACTAGGACATGACATCTTTGGCACAGGGATGAGGTATGACCTCTTCCACAGCTTGGGGACCTTTTCAGATTCAGGCTTAGCTTGAAAATGTGATGCCACACTCATGAAAGCTGGGGGAACACAAGCTTTGAGGACCCTGGGGCTCACACCATCAGGGCCCGCAGACTTACCTGTGTGGAATCTCGTCAGCTGTCTCCAGATCTGGTCAGTTGTGAAGGTTACAGGTGGGGCAGGAGGAGAGAGGATGTGAAAAGTGCCACGAGGAGGAAGTGACTGATGGTTGCAGGCCAACAGCAGGAAGGCTGGAGGTGTGAACAACAGCTGCAGAGTGAAATCTGTTAAAGAACACATCATTGGCCCAGTCCACACTGCCTTCAACTCCTCTGCCACTGGTCTCAAACCAGTGATGTCTTCATGCCACTCTAAACCTCTCTCATACTGTTCTGGTGAAGCTTCCACTCCAGCTTCCTCCTGTAGTTATGTTTGTACATCCTAACTGATGTCTTTTGTTCACTTTGAACTTTTCTCACCTCCTTCCTATTTCCAGTTCTGAAGGACTTCTTCTTACTGTTGAGGAGTGCTTTGATGTCCTTTGTCACCTAAGGTTTGTTGTTTGGGCAGTGCTTAATGGCCTTTGATGGCATTATGGCATCAGTGCTAAAGTTAATATAGCCAATGATTCATTCTCTGAGCCCATCCATGTACTCTCCTGCTGCTCACAAAATGCCAGTCAGTCACCTCAAAACTGCCCTACAGTGTCTCCAAAGCCTTCTCTGACCATCTCCTCACTGTTCTAGAGGGAAATAACAGGAAGTGAGGTGGATCAGATTGCAAATAGATCGATAGAGTAGGTGGAGGGCAGAGAAGCAGTTCACATCTTTAATGTTTGCATACAACAGATCTATTGCCCTTGTATCTCTGGTGAAACAGCTCACATACTGGGTGAATGTTTTAGTTAATGTTATATGATTAAAGTGCCCTGAGACAGCAATAAACACACTGTTGTTCAGTCTGTAATATTGCAGAGTGGATGGTACTGAATGCAGAGTTGATTAGTGGAGGGAGGAGCATAAACAGTCATTATGGTGGTGTGTGAAAACTCACGTGGTAAATAATATGGTCAGACTCGAACAGCACACAGAACAATGTCTGGGCTACAAATGCAGCCTTTGAAGATAATGTGTGTTGGTTTACATCAGCAGTTGTAAGATACACAAAAAGTCCACCACCTTTTTTCTTATGGCTCGCAGCGTAGTCCCTATCAGCACAAACAACAGAATATTAATCAAAGGTCACGTGGTTGTCAGTAATAACCTGGTGCAGCCATGTCTCAGTGAAATACATTAAACTGCACTCTTGGCACTTGCTCTGACTTCAGGTCAGTGCTGTCGGATCCTCCATCTTATTTCCCAGTGACCATATGTTCCCCACTCTGAGATAGTGGAGACACAGTGTAAACCTCTTTTTCCAAAGCCATAGTCTCTCTTCTTTTGAGCTCTGCAACTATGATGTTTTTTTTTTTATTTGTTTGATTTTTTTTTGACTGGAATGTCCAATGGTCTGGCTGACATGCTGGCCACCTTCAGGGCAATCAGTTGATCCCTGGAGTATTCAACGTGGGACATCAAGGCTGTGATGGGCTGTGGTTCACTTTCCCAGAAAAAACAAACAAGCAAAAAAAGTCAGTATTCCAACAGCAAGGAAGATGGCAAAAACATTCTCAACTAGCATTGCTCAGAGGGCAACTTAAACAGTTAAAAAGAAAGACTTAGGAAATTCAAAGAACAAGAAATTAAGCGTCTGCTGCAAAAGGCCTATGCACACTGAGACTCATTACTCATGGATGAGTCTGGGTTTGATGAATGCCAGGAAAATGTTACCTGCCTGATTACATTGTGCCAACTGTAAAGTTTGGTAAAGGAGCAATAATGTAATGGGTTGTTTTTTCTGAAGTTAGACTGGTTTCAGTTCAGTGAATGAAAATCTCCAATGCTTCAGCTTAGCGAAGACATTTTGGGCAATTCCATTCATCCAATTTTGTGGGAGCTGTTTGGGGAAGACCTTTTTCTGATCCAGCATGACTGTGTCCCAGTGCACAAAGCACGGTCCATAAAGGGATGGAGTTTGGTGTGGAAGAACTTGACTTCCCTGCACAGATCTGACCTCAGTCCCATCCAACACCTTCGGGATGAACTAGAATAGAGATTGCAACCCAGGCCCTCTCATCCGACATCATTATCTGACTCCACAAATGCTCTTCTGGATGTATGGGCAAATTCTCCTCTGGATGAATGGGCAAAAAATCCTATAGACACACTCCAAAATCTTGCAGAAATCCTTCCCAGATGTGTTGAAGCAGTTGTGGTTGCAAAGGGAGGCCCAACTCCAAATTAATGCCTGTGGATTTAGAATGGGATGTCATGAAAGCACCTGTAGGTGTAATGTGCAGGTGGCTCAGGACTTTTGTCCATATAGTGTATGTACTGCTTCAAGCAAGAGAAGAACAACCTGCTACCATGCAGAGTGATATGTAAGTCAATACATTGCAAGCAGTCAGGAAGCCTTGAGGCATTCTCTAGAGTGACACTTGTTTCTTTCTTTTGTCTTTTTTTAAGAAGAATCTTTCTTGGTGAATTGGTATCTGATGTTTGTGTGCTTAAGTGTGTCATTGCCAAAACGACTTTCATTATTCAAAATGTCAACGAAATGGCATTGCAACCCAATAATTTTGTCTTTAAAATGGTTCTCCTAAGAGAATTTGTGAACAAATGGACTCTTAAAGTGCAGTGTTTCAGTGTGCTGCTCAGTCAACTATAAATAAGGGCATATCTTGGTAACCATCAGCGCGACTTTTCTTTGTGAAGATTATCTCACTAAAATTAGTAATTTGTGTAACTTGTAATTGTTAGAACTGAAGTAAAATGTGCCATCAAAGAATTTAAATGCACTCTGGAGTTCTGACCTCTGATGTTCCTATATGCAGCCGTGTTTTACATGAGTGGCTTCCTGTTTTGAAAATAAACACGACAAAGGACAAGTACAAGTAAGCAGGCTTTGCGATCCAAATCCTGGAGCGTATTTCTCTAATCTGCGTATCAACAATGGCAGTGACAAAAAGGACTGCCAGCAGGCAACTGCTGATGTAAACAATCCAGCCTTAAAAACTCAAATCTGCAAGCATTTTAGGAAAAGGAAATGTTCCCTATGCCTATATGTTAGTTCAAATCTAAGAACAAAATATTGTGTTTTTGTACGAAGAAAAACTGAAACTTTTTTTTGTTTACAAGAAAAAACTGTATGGTTTTCAGTTGTTTTTAGTATATGCTGGGATAGCTTTATAAAAGGGCACCCAAATGCAGCCTTTCTTTCTTTTTTTTTTTTTTTGTGGCTGGGGGTGTGACACCTGG
>VUQH01042231.1:2920-13769 GCA_015106775.1 Etroplus canarensis | reverse complement strand
AACTGATTTGGCAGATGTGATGGCAAGATCTGGGCAGGTATTTTTTTTAGATGAGTTCCTGGTGTGACAAAGGTCTCAGCTACAGGGGTGGGGGAATGTGAGTTATTTGTGTTAGGGGAACACAGTTTCCGGGCGAGAACAGATGCCATCAGTCAGCTTAACACAGAGTCGGGTTTCTGCAGCACCTGAGGGGAGTCTATCTGAACTGATGTCTGTAATAAAAAGGTGGAAAACAACATGAACAATGGTCACCTGTTCTCTTTAAGCTCTTCCTGCAGAGTCACCGCATTAAATGACAACACAAAACCCATTCGACGTATTCCTGTTTCCTTCATAATCAGGTTATTTCAGACTTTCAAACACTGTATTACAATATCTACAAGATCTACTTAGTGCCCATTACTGAGATCAATAGATTAGTATGAAAAGGGGGCCAACACAGAGGCCCTCACAAGCAGAAACACTGGGTCATGTGGTAAATGTAGTGCTGCACCTGCCAATAGTTACACAGTCAAAATTTGCATTGCAAAAAAAAAAAATATATAAAAAAAAACAATGCATACATAAATAAAATATTAAAAGTTTAAATTGTCAGCCTGTGTCCTGCAGAGTTTATCAATACAGTCATATACACTTCATTAAGTACATCTGCTCAACAGCTCATTAACTCAAATATCTAATCAACCAATCATGTGGCAGCAACTCAAGTAAAGAAGGCATGTAGACAAGGTCGAGACGACCAGCTGAAGTTCAAACCGAGCTTCAGAATGAGGAAGACGAGTGATTTAAGCGACTTTTGAACGTGACATCGTTGTTGGTAGCACACAGGCTGGTCTGAATATTTCAGAAACTTCTGATTTACTGTGATTTTCCCCACAAAACCATCTCTAGGTTTTACTGAGAACGGTATGAAAAAGAGAAAATATCCAGAGTGGCAGTTCTGAGAGAAAATGCCTTGGTGATGCCAGCGGTCAGAGTGCTTTGAGCTGATAGGAAGGCAGCAATAACTCAAACCCAAGGTATGCAGAGAAGCATCTCTGAATGCGCAACTTGTTAAAACTTGAAGCAGATGGACTACAGCAGCAGAAGACCACAAACAGGAAACTGCGGCTACAATTCATAATTCATACGTACTAACCAAAATGGAAGAGAGATTGGAAAACATTGCCTGGTCTGATAACTTTATTTCTGCTGCAGGATTCACATGTTAGGATCAAAATTTGGCAAAAAGAACATGAAAGCACAGCGCTATCCTCCCTTGTATCAACAGTTCAGGCTGCTGGTGGTGTAATGGTGTGGAGATATACTCTTGGCACACTTTGGGTCCCTTTGTACCAACTGAGCATCATTTAAATGCCATAGCTGATGCAAGTACTGTTGATGACCATGTCCATCCCTTTATGACCACAATGTGTCCATCAACTGATGGCTACTTCCACAACAAATCATTTCAAAAACATGAAAATGAAAATCAGTTCTCTGTGCTCAAATGGCCTCCACAGTTACCAGATCTCAATCAAATAGAGAACTTTTGGGATCTGGTGGAAGAACTGCAGCAACTGTGTGATGCTATCATGTCAACATGGACCAAAATACGAGGAATGTTTCCAGCACCTTGTTGACTCTATACCACAAAGAATTAAGTCAGTTCTGAAGGCAAAAGGGGTCCAACCTGTACCTAATATAGAGGCCAGTGAGAGGATTCTCGCTTCATATGTCCATCACAGATGATGCCAAACTGAAATTCTTTAAATTATATATATTTTTTAGCAGAATACATTTTAAGGCTATAAATGAGAAAAATGAGAAAAATAAATAAAAACTCAAAGCCATTAAAACCTATATGTTTTTCCAAACGTGTCCATGTTAATTTTATAATAACATTATTTGCATATTAATGTTAAAAAACACAGTTACAAAGTGCCTCACAGTTTGGATTAAGCCACACTTTGAAGTGTACTTATTTGAACATACAAAACACAAAAAACATACAGTCTTATTTTTGTGCATGCATACTTAATACCATACATGTGAACTATAGCTGAACGATTAAGGAAAACTCAGCCTTTACAGCAAACCACTAATTCAGCTGAACTGAGGGCTGAGGGAGGCTGTTTTAAAGTCTGGGAACTAAAACCACAAAGCGTGGTCACCTTTGGACAGCCAAAAGGTCCTGAGAGAGCGCCTGCTGGAATCAGATCTCAGCAGGTGTGAGGAGAAGCCTGGCCATGTAGGTGGTCAGCCAATCTCGTTTAATATAGCAACTTGTTTGCTCATCCTTTGCCCTAATTTTTGATTCGTAGTGGTCTAAATCAGGACTCAGCAACACTTTCGAGCCACTGCATGGAGCCACAAAACATATATGAGCTTTATAATAAAGGTGACGCAGCCTATTAAGTATAGTATTAGCAATACTAGCAGCAGTATTACAGTACTAACCTATCAACATTACTAACTGGGTGTAAATTAAAATCTTTTGACATAAGCAACTACTTTGCAGAGGATCACAGTTGCATTTTTGTTGCAATGGCGCCATGCTTTTGTTATATTTATGAAAATATGTAAAGAAAAATTTTTTTAATTGTTTTCTTTTTACCATTTTTATTACAAACAGAACAACTGTAAGCTGCTGCTTCTTCTTTGAGCTGCTCCCCAAGGGGTCACCACAGCAGATATGCCTCCGTCTCACCCTATCCCTTGTATTCTCTTCTCTCACACCAACCCTCTGCATGTCCTCCTTCATTACAGCCATCAACCTTCTCTGTGGTCTTCCTCTTCTCCTCCTGCCTGGCAGTTCCATCTTCAACATCCTTTGTCCAATAGATCCACTATCCTTCCTCTGCACTTAATTTTGACTAAAATCCAGCTGGAGATCAAGCATACCAGTAAGCCAGCAGCATTGGCAGTGAGAACAAGAGGTGTCCCAGGTTCATATCCCGGACGAGCCCCACAGTTTAATACAATTTCCCCCCTGGGATTGATAAAACAGTCTGATTCTGAACAAGCAAGTTCATCCGTGCACCATTACTATTACAGCCACTAATAAGATTCAGCATTTTCTTCAAGATTGGGAGGGCTACACCAGGAAGGCATCAGACATTTAAAAAAAAAATCTCTGCCAAAATTACAGATGCAGCTCCATCTACCGTGGTGACCCCTTGGAGGACCCAAGAGAGAAGCCAAAAGGTGCTTGCTTTCTTTCCTCAATTCACATAGGCTCTCACAGGAACGATCAGCAAAAAAGCAAATGCAAAAAAAAGAAATAACTACGGTTCGTTTTCATATTCATCTAGTTATTTGTCAAAGCCACAGGGAATCACTGGAGATGGGCTCTGGAGCTGCAGGTTTGAGACTTCTGGTCTAAATGTTTAAATGGGACACTGTACTGCAGGCATGCCGTTGGAATAAAACCACAACATGGTTTGGCACTGTCTTGCTGAAATAAGCAAGCCCTTCCTCGATTTTTTTCCTTTGGGATTCCTAAAATATTTAGATTTTACTCTCAAGAACATATTTCATGAACGAGTTGGACGAGTTGGTGGCAAACCCCTCCACCTCTTTACTTCTGAAAGGTGCAGCTTGGCTGGAATTCCTGTTCTACTCCCAATAATTTTACTGAATTGCAAGATATTTCCCCTCAGTGTGTGTCTTTCCATGAAACGACTTTTGTCGTCTTTTGTTGCCCCCATTCGTACTTTTTTCAAAGGGGTTGCAGCCTTAAACAGAAATATCTCCGTTTCCACATATCATACGATGTCTTTGTGCCATTTCTATTAAACACAGGATGTTAAATGTTTTGAAAAATCATTATGAGTTTTTATTTACATTTAGACAGCTTGCAGACTTTTTGGAAACAGTGTTGTACGCGAGTTCACGGCTCACTTACTCACAGCTCTCTGTGTGTAGACTCTTAACGGAGCTGGTTAACGAGTCGAGTCTTTGATGAGCTTCTTCAATGTTTCCCCCACAGCTGGGGTCCAGACAATGAATCCATGAGCGTACAGTCACAGAGACACCAGGTGCTAGTTAAGCACGTGATATCTCACTGCCAGAGTCAGTTGGCAACGCAACCATATCACTAGCTTGAGTTTTAGTATTTCTGTAGATTAAGAGGAAATTCTAAAGCCACGGCAGGAATCACAATAACTGATTTCTTCATTGACAACAAGCACACTCACTTACATCATAACTTATTCAGTCAAATTATATTTGACTCCTAGTTTGCATGCATTTTTCCTTTCAGTACATGCAAGTGATGACTGAAACCTCAGCGCGGTTCAAGGCCCAGAGAAAAATCTTTTGGTTTTGGTTGATGTGACCAACCAAGGTCTTAGGTCAAAAAAAGAATAAAGAAAAAAGAAAAGAAAAATCCAGATTTACTTCCAAGTCAGATCCAGATTCATTTTATTTCAAAGTCTTAATCCGGACTTCGGCTTTGTTCACTACTTAGGAGGTATACCAGAGCATCACTGACTTAGCAGCTCATCCGACTCACAATCCTGCACAATTCACAGGTTACTGTAATGTGTAAAGTACAGAAAGAAAGTGATACATTTTCTTGTCATTGGTTGGCTGAACTGCACAAACTAGTAAGAATTAAAATCCACTGAGAAGCCAAGGAGGATCGCAAACAGTCACATCCAGGACAAATCCATCTGGTTCACCAAATGTTGAGTTCAGGAGTATTATGACTACATGGTCAGTAGAAACCATGGCCATAAAAAGCATGAAAAATGTATACAAATTAGCGTCTAACTGTTAGTGTTAGTGTAACGGTTGTCCCAAACACACCTTCCTAATGTGGGCGTCAACTAATACGACCACTGCCCTATGATCATCACCACCTAACAGGATACAAGTGTGGCAAATGGGTGGGAAAGTGATATTGCAAGCTATCACAGATCTGTTAGTAGTAGGTCTACCATCTAAAAGACGAGAACCGTCAGAAAGCTGTCAAAACAACAAGAACAGTAAGTATATGAAGAGCGACGGTGGAACGTTGCAAACTGGCCTTCAAGTTTTCCACTCATAAAAACATGTTATACTGATCATGTTGGCAAATCAGGTCATTCCCCTGCCATCGCCTGCCAAGACCCCATGCTATGCCTACGCCATGGCCCTAGTTCTTGACAGCCCTGACCTAGCTTAACACATTAACATGTCAAAACTAACCTGATGACGGCATTTATGTATAGATGGGAGAGGGGCGCACGCAAATGCTCATTTTATAAACATTACAACCCAAACCAACACTCTTAAAGTGGATTTATGCTTCTGAATTGAACTAACGCTGCAGGTATGTTGTAACTGTAAGCCCTTCTAAACCCATATGCTGTACCCAACACCGTAACCTGACATGCACCTCTCCGCAACTACACATTGGGTCAACACACACCATACACAGGTACAAATGTTGATGACACATCGGCCACTGGCATAGGCTATATTGTAGGCTCTGCAGTCACTCACCGCAGGGATATAATTGCACGTCAGCATTCCACAGTCGGATTTGGAGGTCTGCAGAAACCACAATTTTGCAGGTAGAGATTCTTTAACAAAGTCCAGATCAGGTGAATGATTCATGGAATTTCTTCCCCTCCTATGTACTCCACCATCAACTTTATGCAGTATTATTGCAAAGTGCAAGCATTTAGGAAGCACAGCAACTCAGCCACCAAGTGGCAGACCACATGAAGGTCTTCAAGTACGGAGGCGCATAGTGTGTAAACATTACTTTAAAAGCCAGGGTTGGATGTGTTTTGCATGGAAGAACTCGACTGGCCCACACAGCCCTGATCTCAACCCCATCCAACACCTTTGGGATGAACTAGAACTAGAGACTGTGAGCCAGGCCCTCTTGCCTAACGTCAGTGTCTAACTCACAAATACTTTTTCCTAACAACTAGGCAAAAATGTCCCCCAGATACTCTCCAAAATCTTGTGGAAAGCATTCCCATAAGAGTGGAGGCTGTTACAGCTGCAAACAGAGGACCTACTCTATATTTATGCCCATGGATCTGGAATATGATGACATAAAAGCTCCTGTAGGTGTGGCGTTTCAGCGGTCCGATTCTTTGTTCATGTAGTGCACACATTAGTAGTACTAAAATTAATGTGTTTATCGGTTTGTCTATCCACATAGGACTATTTGTTTTAGTAAAGCTTAGCTAGAGGCATCTCATTTGTTAGGTAAGACTGTGCGCCACACTGCCTTGTGTCCCTGTAATTTGCCATTGTAATGCCTTTCCGAGGCCTAGCTGCTCATGGTATTGGGCCAAGAAACATGGTAATAGAGTTACCTAAAATGAAGACGCTCCATGGGCCCACAGAATGTAAGAACAGCATTCAAAACAGCCAATAAGACAAAAGTAAATAGACAGCCTACAATGTTAACACTGAAGGAAAGCTTTCAGTGCTTGAAGTCTGTTTGGTGCTCGGTATGAAAAACATGAAGAAAATTTAAAACAGTTGTCGTGACGACTTCACCTCACATCACCCTTCAGTCCATTTGCCTCTCAAGGCATGATTCAAATTCTCCATCAGTGCTTTCAAGGTTGGTCATTTCCATAAGAAGAACAACATTTCCCTAATCAAAGGGACTCAAACTTGCTCTGTCTGGGAAAACAGACTTTCACGTTTATGGAAAAACACCCAGGCTGGTTGGGATGGATGCACCCAGCAGCCGCCAATGTGTTCAGACACAACAGAAGGCACAAACTGAGGGTGCCGAGGCGTGATTCTAAATGTTTTATCTACAGCCAGGACATGTATATACAGCGGCTATATGTAAAGGGCTCCACTCAAAACCTCTTTTTACTGTCAAATGCTAAACTCCAGCGGACCAGGAGGTGGCTGCAACTTTATAGTTTGCTTCTGAAGAGAAAACAGCAGCCGTGCAGAGTGTGTTATGTCAGTTACAATGGAAAGTAACTGCCCTGATTCAGACTGTGTTAAAGAATATTATGTGCTGTGAATATGAGGAGCTGTAAACATCTTATCTCTAGCTATAGTTTCTACAGACCTCCAAATCTGCCGCCAGAGATCAGACAGATATTTTAGGGACTTCAAACATCCATCATTCCACATTAACATGAGTATATTGTACCACATATTTTACCCTAAAAAATTCATAGTAAAAAAAAGTATTGAGTCACCTACATATTACATCTACAGTGGCTTTTATGGCATCACATTCTGAATTCAGAGGCATTAGCAGAGTTGGTCCCTACTTTGCAGCTGCCATTCTTCTGGATAGGCTGTCTGTAATATTTGGGAGTGTATCTGTGGTTATTTCTTCCCCATTCAACCAGAAGAGCATTTGTGAGGTCAGACACGGACGTTGGACAAGAGGGCCTGACTTACCATCTCCTTTGTAGTTCATCTCAAAGGCGTTGGATGGGGTTCTGGGCAGGGCTCTGTGAGGGCCAGTCAAGTTATTCCACATCAAACTCATCCAACCATGCCCTCATGCAACATGCTTCGTGCACTGGGGCACAGTCATTCTGGAACAGTCAAGGGCTGTTACCAAACATAGAATTACCTAAAACGTCATGGTAAGCTGAAGCATTTGGATTTCGCTTCACTGAAACTAAGGGGCCCAGGCCAACTCCAGAAAATAAACCCTGAAGCATTATCCCTCCCATCAGGTATTGTTCTCCTGGCATTCACCAAACCCAGACTCGTCCATCAGACTGCCAGATGGAAAAAGTATCTAGGAGTGAAGAAATTTCATCAACTGACTTGTTACAACAGTGGTATCCTATAATAGTACCACACTGGAATTCACTGAGCTCTTTAGAATGACCCGTTCTTTCATTCATGTTAGTGAAGACAGACTGTATGTCTGCATGTTTGATTTTATACACCAGTCACAATGGGGCTGAATGAAACATCTGAATTCAGTGATGAAGAGGTGTGGCTCAATACTTTCCCCATATAGCCTACTTGCATCCTTCAAACTTTTTTTTTTTTTAGAAAACTAATGACAGCAGGGACATGTTGCACACTTCCTTTCACAAAATGCATTTTTCCCCCAGATTTATTTTTAGTGAAATCTGAGCTGGTCAGGTGGGAATTTTATTTCAAATTTGATGAAATGCCATAAAATGACCCATCTTGTATCATGCAGCCGCTGTGTCTTCTACGTTCTGATCCAAAGACACAGCAAAGTATAAGAAATGTTTGCTTAAATATTCACACCCTATGAGTGCAAAAAGTTCACTGTCCATCAAATGAGAGCTACATCGCCCACAGCTAATTTATTGAAAGTTTTCCCCTTTATACTGATCTAGTGTAGCAAAACACTGATTAAAAAATTAACTGCATCTTTATTTGGTAGAGTGAAACAACACAACCCACAGATTGATATCAACTTACTACAGTTACCAAGGGGCGCAGATGAAAACCAACCAAATTATGTTACACTGATGTTTTTCAGGGTGTCGAATCTTTTCTTTTTAAAATCTAAAATATGTTTAAAGTCCAGAGGAGGTTAGAAAAACAAACAAACAATAAAGCATATGTTGCCCTACAGGTTTTCCACAGAGTTTCCAGAGTAAAGTAACAAGTAAAAAAACACTCCGCAGACTTTCCCTGTGGATCGCTGCAGAAAGCGTGGGCCTACGTAACATGTTTCACTCAAACCCACTGTGGACCACCAGCTCAGGAGGAAGGTCCTACGTTTTTAAATAAAGTTAGCGTTTAATCTGAGTATTTAATGCATGCATTTTCCTGCATCGCTGATGACTTTTATTGCAAAATTTTGGCATTCCAACTAGTCAAGCTTCTTGGGGACAGGTTACAGAAATTATATATAGAAACATGAAGGCTATGTGTAACAACATATTTTGAAGGGAAAATACTGTTTTCAACTTTTCTGTACTACAGAAGTTATTTTTTTCAGAATGTACCTTCCAGTGCTCCATCTGTCCATTCCTCATGTAATGAGGAACACAGAAACCGGGGAAAGGGAAATCACATGCTAATGAGAATGGAAAAAAAAAAACAGAACACGCATGATAAGCTGTAGTTTGCCTTAGTCATTGTGGCATTTGATTAAACAACAATTACTTTTATCCACAGCTGCATCAGGGGCGTGTCCCAAGGGGGGACAAGGGGCAGCACTATATGTACCACCACATTTACTCGAGTACTCTACTAAAGCACAGGATTACTATACTTATACTTTACAGACGGACGGCTTTATTGTCATTCAGCTGCATCTTTCCCTTGTAGTGTAGTGGTTTACGCATTCACCTTGCAACCAAAAGGTCCCTGGTTCGATTCCAAGTGGGGACACAAGCTCCTCTCACCACAGAGGGTCGCGTTAGGAAGGGCATGCAGCGTAAATCCTCTGACAAATTACATATGTGGATTAATCTGCTGCTGCGACCCCATGGGGGAGACTACAAGCAGCTGAAGGTACACAGTCAGCTGTCCACCAATCAGTGCACATTTGAATGAGATTGTTTTGCACTGACTCAGAACAGTAAAACTACAGCACAAGTACTGAACTATAAAATAAGAATAACTTAAGATTCATTTAAAAATGACTACAAATAATTTATATTACACATTTGAGTACAAATATTTAAGTATTTCTATGTTATACTACATTTGAATTCCACTGTAGTATATTTTGGATGCAAATATTTTTTTATTGCACTCCATACTATTTATTTTAAAGCTACAGCAATTTATTATTTTGCAGATAAATTGCATTGTTATGGATCAAGCTAACCAGCAGTATACAAGTAATTAAAATCACCAACCACTGCAATGATCTGATAATATGATGTATATGATTCTGAAAAGTGCCAGTCTACATAATGACTGTGTTTGCAGCTCGATAGATAGATAGATATTTAGATACTTAAGCAGGATTATAGCTTTTACTAAGTAAAAGGTTGAAATACATTTTTTCCACTTTGCAAAGCAATTATCCAACACAAAATTATGTGTCAACTCTTGTGCCACTTTTCACCCAGTAAATAGATAATCAGACACAGGGCTGTGCATGAGTCTTAAAATCCTGGAAACAACCCTGGGCTGCAGCTCTTCAACTATAGCTCAGCATATTCCATAAACACAAGCACGGATTTGATGTCACAATGCATAAAATTTCTCTTTTGTAAAAAGTTGTTGTAAAATTTCTCTGAAAAGCAAAACAAAGACACATCAGCTGTATAAGAAATATCCAGATATCAGCAGACACAGGAAGGAATGAAGTACAATTACTTCGTCGTTGTACTTAAGTAGAGTTTTCAGGTATCTGTACTCCACTTGAGTATTTATTTTCCAGACAGCTGTTTACGTTTGCTCCCTACATTTTCACAGGAATGTCTCAATACGTTTTCAAAACAGGCTTGTTGCTGTAGGCCGCACGCCTTCCTGACATCCAACTGATCCGAACCTAAATGGAGGGAACAATGCTGCTGGTGTAGCCATCATCGGTGCTTAGGCTGACATAAAAGAGGCCCCAAAAAAAAAAAAAGATCATTTATTCATCACTTATGGTACTATTATCATTTTTGCATAAAGAAGCAGTTATGGGACACATTTGGGCGCGATCCGGGCTACTTCTGGCTACCTGCCGCTCAGTTACAGCACTGTCAGGTGCAGTGAACAGAGAACCTGAGATCTCTGGTTCACATAATGTGGCAGAACTGAGTCTACCCGACTTCAGGCTAAATGTGACCTAGAAAAGAAGCACAGATGAGGGCCCCAGTTGGGGCCAAAACCGTTCACCGGTCTCAGGTTCCAGTGAAGAGCAAAAGTGTGAAGGTGATCAGAGAGTTTAGAGACTATTTTTCAAACTTTACATGCTTTTTTTTTTTTTTTTTTTGTTTTA
>VUQH01042229.1:0-16951 GCA_015106775.1 Etroplus canarensis | reverse complement strand
ATATTTTGCTTTAGGAAGCATTTTTAAGACTCGAACAGAAAAGTTTATAGTCCAAAGGCTGAATTTGTGGACCTATGACACACTGATGCTACAGTATTTGAAGTAAACAATATCAAATTATAGGTCATGATTTATTTTCAGTTCAGTTCAGGCTTTGGTTGTTAAAGATGAATTTGCTCACAAAACGAATGTTTAAAAAAGTATGGTGGGATTGCAGGAACAGAATGAACAATAGGCAGACATTTCAATCTGTACTGACATCTATAACCCCTAACAAGCAGTGAGGGTGAGTCATGTTGCCTCAACTCTGCTATTATCACCTCATATTTACTGTCATTAGTCACATTAATGAAAGGTTTGGGTGGGTCCTGTGAATGCAGTGTTTAACCAGCTGACCTGCACAGCTTGTTCTGTGACAGCAACCACAACCTCAGAGAGGAGCTATGGACAGAAAAGACTGAAAAAAAGTTGCGATGTACAATGATGATTTCACTTGTATCACAGGAAAGACAAAGAAAAGTGTTTTTTCCAGCAGGTTTCAGATGCTGTATTCATGTAACATACAAACACTGCATCCTGAGAAAATACGTAAACACAATCATACAAGTTTGGATATATTTTTTTAATTTAAAAACAAAATGTATGCGTGACCTCCTCATTATTTTGCACTGTAAAATTATGACATTTTGATATCATGCTTTTTTGTTGTGTTTAAAAAATTAAAAGTTACTGAAACTCAATAGATGGTGCGTGTGTTTCAGTACACTACAGATCAACATCTTACATGCTGTGCGCATGCAATATATAAACACTGCATCCTAAGAAAGAAAGTTAAGACATTCTTCCAGTTTTCATAGCTTAGCCCTGTGAGGTCTTTTTCAGTCACTATTTATAATTTCAGGTGACATCTTTTCAGCACAGTGCATGCCTAAAGTTGTGCTGCAAAAAAAAAAGTTTATTCACAGGATGTTTACCTCAGAGACAGATTTCAGTTTTTTTTAATTCTACACTTGGACATTCACTAACAGAGATTATTCTGCTCTAGATGGTAGTGCCTCTAGTGAAGCAGACTGGCAGACAGCCAGTGCTCAACTGAAACCATGTGGAGATGCTTGAACACTGGTAGTCAAAACCATTTCGGCTACTATGTTCTTCTTTCACACTTCACATTATTTCAGTTTGATACTTTTGAAGCACCTTTTTAAAACCTTGTTCTGTTTCTCCGCTTAGCTCTTTCCTGATCCCGATTGGAAACTTGAGTTAAATTTCTACAGCTGTATTGTTTTTGGTCACAGTCAAGTTGAATGAATAGTGATTTGTCTTTTGAAAACAAGATATATTATTTTGTTATCTGGTCATTATGCTTTTTGCTCTTTTTGGAAACTGAAATGTTACTCATGCTATATAAATGTGCACATTGCATTTATGGTTAATGGCCCAAGCATGTCATATTTTTCAGTGTATCAGTACTTTGTGTTTATCCCACACTGTTTATGAGTTTCATCTCAAGTCCTCTTTAAGCTTGATAAAATGTCAATCTTTAAGGATGGTACTGTTTTATGCACACACCACAAATACAGTGCCACACAGATTAGCCAGCCCCTCTTAGTGTATTTGGGGTTGATTGAAGATAAATTTACCATGAAGCTCCAAAAACCAAAATTGCTTTTATCTTCTCAAGATCTGTTTTCTCTAAGTGTAACTTGTTTTTCACTGAACTTTGAAACTGTATAGTTTCACCAAAAATACTCAGTGTTTTCCTGAAACATATGAGCACTAAATTATACCATAGGAGCATGGAATTAATTTGTTGTATTTTGGGGGACAATTTTTATCTACATATGCTTGAGAACATCTGAGAGTATTTGTGTAAGGAGGGTGATGTGGGTATGTTGGGGACAAAAATTTGAATAACCAAACTGTCCATCTGATAAATGTGAAAGAAAGTAGTGTTTCCTACTTCACAGGAATTCATCCAACAGTGTTTTATTATCCTCTGTGGCTGTACACTGGATGAACTCCCAAAACCTTTACAGAAATGAAATGAAATCCATCTCCTTTCCCTGTTTTCAGGAAAAGGATCTACTATTAAAGGCTTTACTGTAGGGACCACCATCCATGCTCGTCATCCTGAAAGTCTCTGTTATTCTAGGCAACTGCACCACCTGATACGTCTCCAGCACCCACAAGCAGTCTCATTCTAGCTACATCTCTGTGATTCTCTTCCACAAACCGTTCTCTCTGACTTAATCTGTCCGTTTTCTGCCACCCTCCTCCCGGCCTCACGCACCCCGCCTCTTTCAGCTCATTTACCCATGAGTCATCGCTGTGGTTTGGACTGGGGATCAGGAGAGTGCAGATGGGTGAATAAGTCTCAAAACAGAAAGGGAGTTAAACCCACAGGGTTAAGGGAAACCTGGATGCAAACTGTTATAAAATATCTCAACTTAATTATATGTTAATGTTGCCCTCCATCCATTTCTTACATGGTGGTGGAGGAGAAAGTGAAAAACCAGGGAGCCAGTTTTGAATATGAAGGGCACGATTAAATGTTTGCATAAAGAAACCAAATGGTTTAAGATACATGGAAAAAGAAAGCTTCATAACATTAAATCTTTATTCAGTTGGCCCCTGATTCTCAGGTTTCGCACTGACTTACAACACCTACTGGAGTTTTTGCCCTTATTTTTCTGTGCAATTAGAGCTTTGACCAAATCTTACATGTTAAAAATAATGATTCTTGGCCTCCGTGAACAACTGTTCTCTTATTTTTTGTGTCTTTCTTGTATTTAATTTCTAGTGGTGTTGCCTTGATTCCAGAAGTAATTATTTGTTGCCCTCAGTAGTTTGTAGACCCTCTGTTAAATTATCCATTCTGTATGTACACAAGGCTGACATAGTTGGAGTATTTTTAGGTGTATTTATTATCAGTGCGTTCCTGCAGTTTCCTTTTTGTTTCATGTGTAATGTTGTGTCATTGCTATTACTATTATCACACTGTGTGTGTGTGCGCATGTGTGTGTGTGAGACGGATGACTTTGGGGATTATTACTCAATTAATCTACTTTACCGAGAAAATAATGAAATTACAGAAATAATGTAAAGCTATGAATTTTTGAAGATCAAAGCAGTTCATATTCAAACAACCAATATTACAATCATGAATTGGAGGGCTAAATAACACCAAAACTTTCATCACTGTTAAACTACTCGTAAAAGTAAATTCAATTGTAATCTGCTGCAATGAATCTTTGTGAACAGTGATTGATGAAAAGTATAAAGGACATTTCAGTAGCGCTCTCTTCCCTCTCAGAAATCTTGTTTAAATAATGTGGCAAACTTAACAACATTTTTTATTATTCCTAAATGAGCCAACCATTAACCTTTTGGCAGTGGACAGCAATGAGCCAACCGCACCTGGAACTAATCTCACTGTGTGAAATGTTTTAAATATCAGTTAAATATTGTGTTGAGTTACAGCTTCTAAACTGTCAGAATTTTTTCATGACACACACACAGACACAAAAAAACAGCAAACACACATGTACACACGCCTGTGTATTTATAGTAGGTATTTGTATCACTGTGGCTATTATAATATGTCAGGTAAATGCGTGTTTGGGAGGTCTTCTCATCCTGATGCACTGTGGTGTTTTGGCAGCCACATTTACAGGTCTTGTGCTTCACGTTTTGTTGAGCTATAAGGAGTTGAGGGTAAATTTAAAAGTGGACTTTACAAGCCACTAGAGGCAAAAATGCTTCTCGTTATGTGTAAGAACATTATACTAGCTTTGTTTGCTTCTTACTCGATGCAATCTCGAACCCCACCTCAGGTGATATCAGAAAATTGGCTGTCAGGGATTGATCACAAATTCTGCAGCTCTCACTGACTTTAATTAGCTTAGACAGATTTTTATTCATTTTGCAATAACAAGGTTTCCCTCCTGGAGATATTCATTTATTATTCTATAATTGGGTGTACTTTTCAAGGTTATTCATTCATTTTCAACTAATTGGGTGCATTTTTCATGAACAGACTTGACAAACTGAGTGAATCAAATAAGCATCTACCTTAGAGTCCCATGTTAAAATACTTAATCCTTATCTGATGCTAGTGAAGCTCCTGGTGTTTAACGTAAGCCAGATTGCAGTTAATCACCGCTTGAGTCAACCCTCATTACAAGGCAAAAGGGGAGAGATGCAGCAGACCCGAGCCCCAGATTGCAGCCCTGTCGTCTACACATACTTGATGTGGGAACATTGGTACTGACAGGGACATATATTGTTACTGCTGAAATTGCTATGTTGCACAGACTACCTTTGTTTTTGCATTTTTTTTTCATTTAGAAAGCGCAAAAGTCTTTGAGGAAAGAGCCAAGTAATAACCTTTAGGTACATGAATACTGTTTTTCATTTTTATGACCCATCTTTTACATATCCCCCTGTCCCCCACACTAAATAAAACAAACCAAAACATTATTATATGATGTGAAATAGCAGGACTATTTCGCTGCATGTGTACAAGTGTCTTGTTGTATTGTGAATGTCTAACCTTCACAATGAAGCTTTGACTTTTTTGTCACTTTCTTATTCAGTGTCAATTCCAGGACACTGTGTTGGCTGAATCAGAATCAGAATCAGAATACTTTATTATTCCCAGGCAGAAATTGCATGCAAACTTAATTTATGAGTCAACTGATGCCTCATAAATGCAGCCATGCATTGATTTCACTTTTCGTTACTGTTGTTTATGTTATTTGCAACTTTCACTATGATTTTAAATTGCTGCATTGGATGTTGACCTACATTTTGTTTGTGGGTAGTGTAGAGTGAGCAACAGGTTGTTGTAGTTATGAAGCTATGGGTAGCACAGTGGTGTCATTTTTACACTTAGTTTTTCAGATAAAACAAACTAAATATAATAAATTAAGTGAAGACTTTTGCAGGGACTGGTAGGTAGATTTTTGTACATCTGGACAGACTAACTGCTTCCCACTATTCAGTATGTTAAGTATGCCTAAGGTAAACTTTAAATCTCACAGCTTCCCATTTAAGATACACGCAAGTGTGGTATGACTGTTATGTTTTATGCTTCATCATGTTTAAAAAGTGCAAAACAACTGTAAAACATACTTTGCAAGTTTTGTTCACCGCAGCTGTCAGTGAAGTAAGTCAAATAGTTTGCTCGTGTGGCATGAGAAATGCCTATTTTAATTGTCCACACCCTTTTTACCCTCAGTTTTCTCCCTCCATGGAAAACATTGAAGTGTGCCATCCAGTTACGGGAAGAGCCAACCGACCATGTGGAAAGTCTGCTTCTCATTGCATGTAGTCTGCACTCATTCTGTATCATGTGGGTGTGTGCTCAGAGGGAAACCTTTCTTTGTAAAGTTACTATTTTGACTCTGCTCAGGGCCTGATATCCTGCACAGTGGTTCATCTAAAAGATACAAATCAAATAAGGATGATTTATAAATTAAACAAGATTTTAAGACCTGATCACACTGACATGAATTCGACCATGCAACACAAAAAAACTTTCATTGTTAATTTCCAACTAGTAATTAGTAACTTAAAACTAATAAAGGTGGTGAAGTGTGGAAAACCCCAAGATTCCTGCTAATGGCATAATATGGAAATAAATAAATAAATGTAACATTGTAATTATATGCTTACCTAATGTCTCAAGGGGAAAACACAGTGAGAGTCAAAGGAGGATTATGTTTCATAAAGTTTGTTAAACTCAGTGGCTCAACTCATATTGCTGCAAGACACAAAAACAAACACAAGGCTTTTCTTTGATTTATTCATGCTTCATTTGCAGCATGTTTCTAAATATTTCAAAACACCTTCAGCATTAGCCTACCATTAGTGTGTGTAATCAAAAAGAACTCCCGCACACTGTTTAAGAATCAAAATCAGAATCCTTTATTAATCCTGGGGGGAAATCGCTCTGGCAATTTGACGACTGTATGAGAACATTTTGGGCTATGTGACCAGGAAAGTGGTATATGGACCATTATTACAATAGTTCTGTTTACAAAAACAAACAAACAAACAAACAAAAAACAGTGGCTGGGTTAATTATAACAAAACCACAAAGTTTCAAAGTCCCAGTTACATAAAAGTATCTATCTATCTATCTATCTATCTATCTATCTATCTATCTATCTATCTATCTATCTATCTATCTATCTATCTATCTATCTATCTATCTATCTATCTATCTATCTATCTGCTTTCTTTCTATTTGCTGGATGAACCAGCTGCAGTGAGTAACCTCACACAATTACTTAAATAAGCCTACAAACTAAACATAAGACTAAAGATAAAATAACTTAGCAGGAGTTCATTTTTTTAAATTATTATTTACATATTTTGTTCTTATAATTGTCATTTGCATTGGAAAGAAGCTAGGACATGCTGACAAATGAGTGGGTGGTACAAGATAAATAAAAAAAGTATTTTCAAGTTCATATTATGTGCATATAATTTAGAAAAAAATGTCAGATAAGGACAGACTTGTATTTGATCTTTTTAATTCTTATGTTTTTGTAATCAGCTTTGACTATCAGTACAAATTCATGTGTCTTTCAAAGTTTGTGGTTCCAACATGCTGGATCTTATGATGCTCCCAGTTTACGATAGCAGTAAATAAGCCTATACCCTCAGGGGAATCAGTTCATATTGATCTTAAACAGTAAAGATGGGCAGAGTTATTATAGTTTTGTATTTTCAAAGTGGTTTTTATTTTTCAATTCGAGTTTTTGTATTTAATTCAGTTTAGTTTCAGTTAGTTTCCAGAGTGGGTTTACTCATTTCAGTTTAGTTTTTTATTGTTTACCTTTGTTAAGTTTTTATTAGTTTGAGTGTTAGTTTTAGTTTTCTTAATTTTTCTAATATGGATGGTATTTGTCAGGGGAAGATTTAAGGTGTTAAGATCAGAAATCACAATACAAACACTTTTTGAAGGCAGATGAGTGAAAATCATGTAGACATCCTGAGTCTTGATAAACAGATGCACCAAAGCCTCATCAGACAGACTGTCTGACCAAATTTAATCCAGCTGACAAAGACTAGAACTAAGGATGTTTCCTGTATAATTTTATTTTATTTTACTTAGTTTCCTAAGCCCACAATGTCGTTTTAGTTAGTTTTGATTTTTCCCAAAAGTCTTGTTTTTAATTTTTGTTTCATTTAACTAAAATGATTTTTCTCATGTAGTTTTGGTTTTTAGTTTAGTTTTAGCTTGCTAAAATAACCTTGCAGATGGGTCTATACACAGATGTTAATGCATGGAGATGAAAGAAGGCATATGATGCTAGAACATGTGTGATCGTGAAAAACATTAGAGGCAGATTTACATGGAGTCTGGATATGCATATTATGCTTTCAGTGTGTCACTTTAAATCAATTTTCATACTTTTGCAGGTGTGTGTTTGATGGGAGTATCTCATTGATTTAGCTTAAATGCTTTAAATTCTTATTCTGATGTATGCTGGTGTATTTACAAATAATATTAACTGAGAAACTTGTGACAAGTCCCTTTTGACTTAAAATGCTCCTGTGGGAGGTTTGCATTTTTCTACTTCACAGGGTCATTTACAGTGGAAAGAAAACTGTGCCTTTAGCAGCATAAAATAAAAGAACGAAACATGAAGCGTGCATAAATGTTCTTTACAGTTACAGTTTTCACAGTTTTTACAACTGTGTGTAAATCAGGATCATTCTGAATCCTACTGTCTTCAGTCAACATGCTGCCACACCTCCGTTTCTCTGTATGATAAAATATGTTAGACTAGAGACAAATTATGGAAATGGTGGCGCAAGAGAGGGGCATGGCTGCTAATGTAAAGCAAAAACAGCAAAATTATTTCACAATTAAGAAATTTAGATGGTCTGAGATGGGAGCCAAAAAAACAAATACTTTAAATATTTCCTCTGATGATAGTACTAAAGGGAAAAAAAAGGAAAATAAGGAAAGTATGCGTGGAATGCTGTAACCAGTATGTTGTATATGTATATGTTGTGTCCTCTGAGACAAAAACTGTGATGCAAAAGGAGCACCTGATCTGAGAACCTCACTGCAATTACTGAACGAAGATCCATAGTTAGATTTGTGTGTAAAACACTTGCACAGAAGGGTTAAACACAAATTTGTTTATTGTGTTTATTCACATATATTCAGGAAATCATTCCTACCTTTCACCAGTCTCCCCGGTAGCATAGTGGTTTATGCATTCGCAAAAGGTCCCTGGTTCGATTCCAGGTGGGGACACAAGCCCCTCTCACCATGGAGGGTTGCGTCAGGAAGAGCATCCGGTACAAAACCTCTGCCAAGTTACCAATGCGGATTAATTTGCTGTGGAGAATACAAGGGAGCAGCTGAAAGGTTTATTCGTTCCTACCTTTTGCCATCAAACTCTATAATTCCACCCTGTGACACCTTGGCTAGTTTCTTTCTATCACCATACCTTGTACATATTGTATATAGTGTTCATATTTGGAGTTGCTTATGTTATGTATTGCAGTTTATACATATATATTTATATTTTAACCTTCATTTTCTGCCTTTCAGATTTATATTTATTTATATATAACTGAGCCTCTGTAACAAAATCTAATGTGTCTCCTGGGATCAATAAAGTATTCTGATTTTGATTCTGATTAATCGTTTCTTAACCAATATACTTTTGTTTCCTAGTCATAATTAACTCCAGTCTCTGATTTCAGAGTAGTGTGGGAGCATTCTGCTGTTAACGATTACAGAGTGATTTCATCACCATAATGTAAGTGCGAAAACAGCTTCTTAATATATTATATAAATATAATATCTTGGAGAGCGTTTGGTTGATTTTACTCATTATGAATTGCCATAGTTTTTTTGTTTGTTTTTTTGTGATACCAGTGAAACATTGTAGTTCTGTTCCATTACCAGTGAAGCTCAAACCTGTTATGAATGTATCATACAAAATGAGAAGTGGACAATCTAGATATTGTCATGTGGTCAGATGATTGCAAAGCTTTTCACACTGTAAGCTACCAGTTTGCTTAAATTGTACCTCATTCAAAAATTCATACAAAAAACAAACAGAGCTGTTTTGAGTCTTTCTGTAAAGCAAAACATGGGAGTGGTTCATCTCACCTAAATCTCAGAAAGATAGTTGTTGAACCATTCCTTTAAATTAATGTGCAATAAGCTAATAAGGACAATTTGTTATTGCTGTTTTGGATTAGTTTGTGCTAACTAATATTTAAATTGTAAATATGTCTACAAGTTTGCACATTACCACTAGCACATTAAGAAGTTCCGTAGTTATGCAACTTTTCCCTGTTTCTCCCATGCATAAGCATCACACACAAAATACAATTAACATTTAATTATTTTGTGTAATTTTGAACAGCCAGTGTAAATAGTTTCTTTAAACCCATTTCACGTTGATACCTTCCCACCTCAAAACTTGATATTTACAGACGTATCCAGTTGGGATTTGTCGATTTTTATTGTTATTCATTTGGTTAACGAAGGCTCTGACTGTATGTTCAACATGGATTTGAACTAATTGGTATTGCACACATCTATGTGTTGCAACATCTTGAAGTGTGTGTACTGTGTCTCTGTGTGTGTGTAAGGTAGAGAAAAGGAACCGGTTGAGTGACTGGCGGGTGTGTAGGGGTGTGACCCTGGTGACTCAGCCAGCAGCAATGTTCTTCTTCAAGGTGAATGAGTCACAACCTTCCTCTGTAATGAGATGTCTTTTTCCAAAGGATATTTGCTTTTCCAACAAATATCTGCTTTACGTCCAGTACAAAAACTGCAGCCAGAACATTTCAAAGGTCACATACAATAAAATGTCATGCAATTCCTGCAAAATTGCATGACATTCCATGCAAAAAACAGCTACCAACCAGCTCGGTTGACCTTTCTTTCACAACCCAAAAAAGCTCCAAAGTAGGTATGATTGCACCCTGACAACATGCACTCTGGTTTATCTTTCTCCAAAGAACCTAGAAATGTATTATTACCCACCAACTTAACACTAAATGAGCTTTGATTTTGTGGGAATGCCCACTTATTAACCACTGTGTTCCCGCCTTACTAAAAAGATATGAATAGCCCTAACTCAGTTTATTTTCCTTTTGAGAAAAATTAACACTTTGCCACACCCTCTTTTCCTTCACATCTTCTTTAATGTTTGACACCTAAATTTCACCCACTTTCATCAGCATTTTCCAACTGTCAGTGGCTCCTATATTCAGCTTCTTGTGCTGTGCTCTGCTGCTTACAAAAAATGGAACTGCAAAAACTTCAAAAAGTTATTCCATCTTGTTCCATCAGTTCTTGCCACCAGAAATGCAAATGAAGAGATTTCATCTGTTATCAATAAATCATACCCTGTAGGGCAAGAAATGAGACCTTTGAAAGTTCCCCATTTGAACCAGATATTTAGCTGAAATTGAACTTGTCTACAATGTGGCAACAGTAACATTTTGCTGCTTGACAGTTTGATATCTGGAGCACATACCAAAAATTCTGTTTGCATTTGTTTGCAACCAAACCTCCATTTAGAGCAGGATGTATGTTTCAACACGTCGATCTGCTGTTGCTGCAACGACTAAATGAGCCACTTGTTGAGAGTCCCACAATTGCCGCTCTGAGAAATGCAGGAAGAGAGCAAACAAAGAACAGCATGGAGCAGACCTGGTTTTCTGGGGGCGTCATTTGGAAAGAGGTCACAGAGGAGGTTAGCGTGATCGATGAGCTGATGGCTTCTCTTTGTCTCTAATGAGTTGAAGGAAGGAGGAGACAGAGAGGATGAGAAAAGATACTGCAGGACAGATTGTGGACAGACTGAAAGAAAATAAATTCATGGGATGAGACAACTGATGAGATAACAGCAGCTATTGTCTCTATTTATTTGACTACACTGAATCACCACTGTCTCTCAGTTAGCGTTAGCTTTAAGCAGGGGAGCTCCTCACTGGTGAGTGCAGTTTTCAGCTCGCTAATAAACAGTGATTCTCACTTGGTATTTCCTGCAGGGGTGTGGACAGCTCCTTGTTGTTTTTATCAAGTAGAAAGAGCCCAATTTTTTATGTCATCTGCCCAGTTGTGTTGATTAAAAAACAACCAGACTGGGCCACTCAGAGCAACAAGCAGTCATGTAACCACATCATTCAGTAAGTTACTGTAAGTTGGATTTACAAATATGACACACATGACTGACCTGTGGAAAGACAGAGTCATACAGTGAGAGCTCATAGCTTACGTGGCCATATAGAGAATGAATAAGAACTCTGTGTATCTGAAGGAAGTTTATTGTGAGCCCGCATTGCCACAAAAAAAAAAGAGGGCATAATTGCCAATCATGTTGCATAAACTGGGAGCTGGAGTACAAGAATTTAAGAAAAGGTGATGCGAAGGAAAGTTAAAAAGACAGAGATAAAAGCATTTACAGGTCAAAGGCAGACAAATCTCTGCCCTCCAGCTGCTGCACATATTAAACCATCTCTTCTAATACACTTATTATTTGGATTGCATGTGGCTGCTAGCTGCACAAGCGATTTTATTCAGTTCATGCTCTCATGCTGGCAACTGACATGATAATGATCAAAGTTATTTTAACAGGGTTTTTGACAGTGCTTCTTATAAATCTTGTTTTTTATTGGCACCTGAAAAAATAGCAGGTACAGCCACTTAAGGTAATAACAGCTATTGCGGTTCTGACTGAACAAGCCCCTAGCACGCTAATAATATGGGGATAGGAATTTTAATCTAAACACAAAAGAATGATGTCACTAGTGAGAAGTAGCTTTATTTTAAAATACAGCAGAAGGATTAAGTGTTTTCTTTCCTGTTAATAGGCACCACTTCCAGTTCCATTTGTGAGAAGAAAAATATTTTGAGAGCTCTCAAATTATTGCATATCAGTGAATAGATTAGATTGCTTTTTTCGTTATTTGCAGTCGATCTGGACCTGAACTTCCATCCAAATACTTGGACATATTTAACTTTCTTTATTTCCACCAGACTACATTTCATCCATGGAAAAGATAAAAATGCCACTATTTAATACCGATAAGGTTATATCATCCCACTGCCCATTTGTTTATGTTTTGGAGAGCTTTAGAACAATAAAGGTCAAGTGTTTATATGCTGACTGGGTGTTTACACTCTCTCACACATACTTATCTGAACAGCGGTCTGTTGAAATCAGTTGAATGTTGAGCTTTTGTTTGTTGTGTAAACTCCTTTTACATAGAGTACATTATACATTTCATACTTTTGCCCCTCCTCCAGTGTCAGCTTTAGTCAATTAAAGTGATTTGTTTTTGGACTTCAAAGTGTTTTTTATTTGACAGCATTTTTTGTTGATTCATGATGCAATAAACTGTTAATATAACAGCAAACATTCAGAGCCAAAGATACTTTATAGAGCATTTCATTTCTTTCAAATGGAAACTCTAATAGGAAAAGTCATTCCAGGTCAGTCACTGAGAAATGACACCTCAGTGTTTGCATGTGAACTGCAGAACAAAAACAGAACTTTTACTGAAAACCAAACGTACTCTTACACTCTTTCACGCCAGGCTGGGTCCATTCATGTACCTTTGTGTGAGTGGTTTGGCGTTTGTATTTTGAGTGGTTGCCACATACTTTGACTTATTAGGAGATAGCAGGGGCTGTTTAGAGGGTCAGCCTCACTAAATTGCTAACAGTCTCAATATAAGCACATTTACTTTATATCCCCATTTATACAACTTCAGCTGCTGCTCCAGAGAAAAATAAAGTTTTGTTTTTTTGAAGTCTGCAAATGTTTGACATTTTGAATATTTTAACAGTAAAGCAGGACTAGCAAGAATGAATTCACATATCACAATGTTTTTCAAATATCACTGTGTAAATGATTTTTTGGCACTTTGGATTCTAGGTGGTATAATTTCAAATTTAATTTTAAACATGATGCAAATATTATGATATGTTTAAGCATTTCTAAAAAATTCCAAAAATGAAATTTACTCTCACACCAGGCATAAGCCCCTATATGAAAGGCAGAGGTTTATTTGAACGGGTATGGTGGTGCACTCAATACAATGTTGTCTTACACGAGTGTTGCACATATGACAGTTCATCTATTGTCTGCACTGCTTTTTCAAAAACAGCACATTATTATCAGGTTGAATATGCCTCAGGTGACTTAGATAATCCAATCCTAGGAAGAGCATTCACTGAAAATGTTAAACTTCTTATCATTACTTTCTTCGGTAACACTAGTAACAACACAGAAACATGATCCTTTAAATGCTAGGACTGTGCCACACCAAGTAGACTCAGGCCATGTTTAAGGGTGCAAGCCCTTTTATAGTTGCTTTTATAGATGTGTTTTATTGTTGTTTATCTTGTTTGAATAAAAAATATTACACAACCATGTATTACTGACTTACTGATATATACTGTATACAGCTTATATGATTTAGTCACAGCAACTTCTCTAATTCTACTAACTGTTATGGAATTACTACACAAATTCATATGTGATAAGAGAAGACACCAGAGAAAGGCATTTTTTTCATTTTTATAATTTTTATCTAAAATTAAAAACATAAGTTTTATGGGCAAAATGTTAATTACCAAAATAACAAGAAATTAAGAAAAAAATTGTCAAAATTGTATTTAAATTTTTCAGAAGCCTCTAAAAGGTTTTATTGAGTTAAGATAAAATAAAATAAAATATTTCTTTAATAGTTCCACAGAGGGGAAATTTCAGATTAAATGTATTATGATTATCTATAATGATCTGTAATACAGTAATTGTTTGTTTTAATCTAGTTTACAAATGTGCCAACTAATTTCATTTTTTTTTCATCTTAAAAAGAAGAATGTGTATTTTAAATTACATTATGTTTCAAATCCAATCTAGGGACTAGAGGTGTAAAGTTAGCAGTAGTTTTAAACTCTCTGTTCAGCAAACCAGTTTCATACTTTATACTGGAACTACATTAAATTACAACGTCAAAACAATGTGGAAAAAGGTTTTAAATTACCTTTAAATAATTCTTGTTAAATCTAAATACATTTTGTCATATGAGATCATGGAATGGAAAAATTACACTTGTTACAGACGCTTGATGCTCCTCTACAATCCAGTCCTTCCCTAATCTGCTTTACAAGGAAAAAAAAAAGTAATGTTTCATATTTGTGTCATCATTTTACTTGAAAATCAACACCTCTGCCCGGCTACATTGAAAACAATATGTTAGGTATGTAGTTTATTGAAAAGTGAAACCAGAGTATCAGATTGTTGGCACGGAACCAAATGAGGCAATTATCAAGACCACCCTGATCGATTACATAGCAGATGGGAAATTGTAACAAATATAGACACACACACACACACACACACACACACACACACACAGACAATTGGACATACCTTTATATGAACATCGTTACAACTTGCAAACATGGATAAGTTGCAACAGAAAGGTCTAGGAAAGGCTGCTTCGTGTGCATTTCTAATAAGAGACAAATATTAAAAACATGAATTAATAAATAATAATATTCATAAAATGCAGAATAGTGTTCCCTGTAGTGTAGTGGCTTGCATGTTCGCCTTACAGGTCCTTGGTTCAGTTCCAGGTGGGGTCACCATGGATGGTTGCATCAGGAAGGGCATTTGGCATGAAACCTCTGCCAAATTACCAATGCGAATTAATCTGCTGTGGCTACCCCTTGGGGAGAATACAAGGGAGCAGCCGAAAGGTACATTTATTCATAAAATGCTGAATTCTGGGTGACCCCACAAGGTGTGTAATATTTTCTCTCTCTCTCACTCTTCAGTGCAAATCAGCCTGTGCCTGATCGGCCGATGCCAAACCTAGACTAAACCTTGTTTTCACATCAAGCTTAAAACGTTTTAATCTCTGAACAGACTTTTAACGAGGTGTGAAAGAGGACTGGTCCGATGTCCTCATTTTAGTGTTTCGAATCTCAAACCGGTTCTCAAAACGATAGCTGTAGAAGTACACGTGCACTCACACATACTCGTCTGATCTGTGCTCAGACAGGCGGGTTTGTACTAGACAGAGTGGCTACATCTTAAGTGTGTCTTGGCACCATTACTAATAATACCTGCCCTGCTCCAGGTGGCTTGGCACCTCCTACAAACATACACCCACTCAGTATATATCCATACAATGAGCACACGTTATCAGTTCTTTGCGGCAGTCTGATAGGAGTTAAGTAGAGGTTACCTGTCTCATTCAAGGGTGCCCAGGAGGAATCTAGAAGAGACCTTGTAGGTGTGAGCTGAATGTTAATAATAACGTTACTGACAAAGTGTTATTTTGTCTTTTGTCACATTACTATGATTTATGCCTCTAGCTTTGTTGTGTTTGTGCATGTTTGCGTGCAATATCTTAAAAACCTGAGTGAATGGAGCAAATGAAAGTCATGACCATGGGATTCTTTCTCATCTATGCCTTTGGATCCTGCATGACATAAAAGCTACACCCTCCTCAGTCAGCATGGATGAGCAGTGTGGACAGCAAATTAGACTCTCACAGGCACTAGTGCACATCCAATACAAAATATCAGCACCTAACATTCAGATGCCAGAGGGCATAGACACATAGGGGACGGCGGTTGCTTACAAGCCAGTACAAGCGCTGTACTGGCTTGCTCCTAGCGCTGGTGTCAGGTCTGGATAAATGGGAGGATGGCATCAGGAAGGACATCCGATGTCAAATCTGTGCCAAAACATATATGCGAATTCTGCTTTTGTAGCCCCTTGAGGGAAAAGGGAGTGGCTGAAAGTATCTTAATTTGCAATAAAAGAGTAAAAGAAATACACTATACCTTAGATTGCTAAACAATTTGCTAATGTTACCCTAAATGACCAATAATTTTCATCAGTGCTAATCCAAACTCAGGTTATCATTGATAACCCTCAGTTTAGGTAATAGTATTTTTATTGTACTGCACTGAAGGCACAACCCTGGAAACTCTGGAAGTGTTGTGGCTAGATACTATTAGATATAAGCAAGAGAATGTGGGTTTTTTTTTATATTTGGCTCTACTGGTCCTTAATTTCATGTACCGGAGTCTCCTGCTGGCTGTGATTTTACACTACGAGAAAATGAAGAGTAACATTGAAAACTCAGTGTACTAATGTGGTAAGTGAGCAACTTTCTGCACCAGCATCACCAGCATCATTTTATATGTGTGTTGTGCTTGGCAGACCCGTAATGCTATAAAAAATTTATTTAATTTTATTTTAGTGGAGCGGAAAACTTTAAGGGAGACATAGTTTCTCTAACTAATTAGTAATTATTAGATGTCACATGCTCTTAGAATAACACTGTGGAAAATGTGCAGCTATAAAGTTACAGCTCACTATTTAATTACTTGCACCCAGTCTACCATTTAATTGCATATACAGCAGCAAGTCGACCGTCTATAGTTCCTGTAATCAAATTGACTTTTCCCCTCTACATGCAGTTCTGCACCACTTGATGTGTGTGCTGTAATGGGGTAACAGGAGCAGTGGGGGGAAGCAATACCCATTTTCAGCTCAAATAAGCAAGGCAAATCAATACAGTTCACTCACACCTCTCATCTGCACCACTGAGTATATACATCACACACAGACACACAAAATACACTCAGACATATATTGTTTTGTTTATGTGCTCATTGCTCTGTTTATTTTTAGACCAGAGGCAGGATATTAAGTTCCATTAAATGTTCCAAGCCCCTTTATTTCCTCTTTCCCTCCTTTTCCTGGTATTCCTCCACCTCATTTGCCTCTTTTTCTCTCTCGTGCACACACACACACACACACACACACACACACACACACACACACACACACACACACACACACACACACACACACACACAAATACTGCTAACCTTGTGTGCGCTGCAGAGCTACACCCTGCATATCTC
>VUQH01042228.1:0-10012 GCA_015106775.1 Etroplus canarensis | reverse complement strand
AAATTTATTTATTTAGTTTATTTTTTCCTTTATTTATCTTTTTAATTTTTAACGTATAACTTTTAATTCTTATTTATTTATTTATTTATTTATTCCTTCCTTCCTTCATAATTTGTTAACTAGTCCAATTGCGTTGTGTTTATTCAGATTGAGGAAGGATGCAAGGGTATACAGTTTGTGTGTGTAGTGGGTATATGTATGTATGTGTATATGTTAAGTGTTTGTGAAAAAATTTTGAAAAAGACAATAAACATATTGGCCAAAAAAAAAAGAGAAGGTCAGAAGGAGTTGCACTGTGTCTTTGTGGATCTAGAGAAAGCATATGATAGGGTGCTAAGAGAGGAAGTGTGGAATTGTATGAGGAAGTCAGGAGTGGCAGAGAAGTATGTGAAGGTGGTGCAGGACATGTATGAGGACAGTGAGACAGTGGTGAGGTGTGCAGTAGGAGTGAAGGTCCATTTTTGTTCTATTTAACAGCACTTTGATGGTTTAGCACTGAGGGTTTTCAGTGTATTACAGGAGGTAAAACCCCCACAGTGAACTACCTTTACCTTAGCTGTGATTTGCTGTTTATAAAGATTTAATCAGGGCTGTTTTGGGTCAGTCTGTACTCATCTAGCAGTTAGTGAATCTCTCAGAGCTTATCATAGTGTTGGACAATTTGTTCAGTATACCCACAAACTCTCACAGTGGCGATAGTGGTGTGTGTTTGGTGAAGTTGGCTCTGTTCAGCACAGTGTGAATGGTGTGCGTGCATGCATGCGTGCGTGTGTGTGTGTGATACTCCCTCTGAATTACATTTTCAGTTGTACTAAAATAGCTACTAAAATATGTTTAGATAAGCACATCTTCTTTGACCAAAAAGAAAAGCCTTTATCTCTGGAATGTGACACAGCCTGTTCTTCACTCAATGAAAAATATCATATCAAATATTCCGAATATAAAATGATTCATCAGTTCATCTGAAAACTTTAAATTATTTTCTCTTTCTTTTTCTTCTCTTATTTCAAACTTGGTTCATATTGTTTAAGCCCCAGTCACACAGGCCCTGACAAAAATATGTATTCTCCAACTCCTGGATTTTAGGGCGCAGCTGCTCACTAACCAGTCTCACACCCGTCACCCTGTGTCTCTCTCTTCCTCCCAGATGCGCTCAGTGAACCGGGTGTTTAAATTCATCGACCTGCCATCAGAAGATCCTAGGTTGGGAAAATCTGGCGGTAAAGGAAGTGGTAAAGGCCCTGACCTCGTCATTGACAACCCTCACGCCCGCAACTACTGGCCCAACCGTGGCCAGCTGGATGTCCAGGGACTCACAGTGAAGTATACAGAGGCTGGACGTCCCGTCCTCAACGACGTCTCCTTCTCTGTGGAGGGCGGGCAGACTGTAAGTCCTGAGTGATGGCATAAAGTGTGTGGGGAACTCAGCAAGGTGTAGCATGTTAACTCTGCATTATTATGGTTTCAAATACCAGCTGATTAATTAGCCATGAGTGACAAAGCATACTAGGCAGCAGGAAACATGCATGCTATATGGACAAAAGTATTGAACCACACATTAATCACTGAATTCAGGTGTTTTATTCAGTCCTAGTGGCACATGTGTGTGTGTATAATATCAAACACCCAGTCATGCACTCTGCCTTAACAAGCAACAACTGTAAGTGGTATTGTTGGAAAGTGGGAGCACTTAGGAACCAAAGCAGCTCAGCCAGGAAGTTGCAGATAGCCTAAAGTTACAGAGCGGGGTCACTCAGTGCTGAACTGCGTATTACATAAAAAGTCATCAACTCTCTGCTGACTCAGTAACCGCACAGTTCCAAACCTCCTCTGCAATTATCATCAGCACAAGAAGTGCACGCTGGGAGCTACAAGGAATGGGTTTCCATGGCTGAGCAGCTGCATGCAAGCCTTACATCACCAAGCCCAGTGCCAAGACTCAGATGGAGTGGTGTAAAACAAGCTGCCACTGAACTCTGGATCAGTGGAATAATGTTCTGTGGAGTGACAAATCATGTTTTTCCTGGCTCTTCGTGACAGTCTGAAGGACGAATCTGGGATTGGTGAATGCCAGGAGAACATTACCTGACTGACTCCAATGCATACTGTAAAGTTTTGTGGAGGAGGGATAATGCTCTGGGGTTGTTGTTCTGGGCTTGGCCAGGGCCTCGTAGTTCCAGTAAAGGGAAAGTTTACCAAAACATTTTGGACAATTATATACTGCTAATACTGTGGGGAAGGTTCTTTCTGTTCCAGCATGACTGCACCCCTGTGCACAAAGAAAGGTCCATAAAAGCATGGTTGAATGAGTTTGGTGGGGAAGAACTTGACTGGCCCGAAAAGAGCCCTGACCTCAACCCCATCGAACACCTTTGAGATGAGCTACAACAGAAATTATGAGCCAGGCCCTCTCATCCAGCATCAGTGTCTGACCTCACAAGTGCTCCTCAGGATGAATGGGCAAAATCTTGTAGAAAGCCGTCCTGAAAGAGTCGAAGCTGTCATAGCTGCAAAGAGGGGACCAAATGGGATGTGATTAAAAGCTCCTGTGGGTGTCATGTGTACTTTTGTCCACACAGTGTATGTCACAGGGGTGTTTAGATATGAACAGTTTCTTCAACACAACTCCAAGTGGAGTCTGTTGTTGCTCTGTTTCTGCCGATAGGCCGCTGTTAGCTACCAAAGTGACAAGGTGATAATATCATTATTGTGTTTAACACCTTGTTCCTTTCCTCCCTTTGTGACCAAAAAAACTGTAAATCTACACAGCTTCAGGTTACAAATTACAAGCATTTGGGCAGCAAACCAAGTTTTTGTGCTCATTTATTAATTTTCAAATGAAAGAAGTTATTTCTCTCTGGAGCCGTCGTACAAGTGAGGGCATAAATCAGGCAAAACGATAACGCAGGCAGAACAATGCACTAATGAGTCGTTAGCATGGCCGTGAGGGAGTGCGTGGTATAAAAATGCCTCCATTATGACACATGCTTCAATTCTTGCCTCCCCTCTGTATGGATCTCAAGTACTAGCAAAGGAAGTTAGCTTTCAGTGGAAAAGAGACTCCATGCAAAATCTGAGTGCCTGGTCCCCCACCTTTTGTTCTGGCAGTAATTATAGTCAGTGTGAGTTCCTCATAATGAATCCTGGAGGACAGCAGAGCACGGTAAGTGTCGGCACTTTAGCCTCGTCCCATTAGACTCTCTGTGGCCTCCTGACAAATGGGCTAATTGTTGCCGCCAGCATGAGGAGTAGAGGAGAGCTTTCAGACGGCAAAAGCTATACCGCTCCCAAAAATCATTTTAAAACCTTCTTTTCAAAGTAACTCCTGTCCGTTCATGTGGCGCTCTGATGCAGGGAACTGTTTAAATGCGTTATGGAGGGGAGGATGACAGCTTTTGCGAGGAACGTCACATTCCTTGGAATTAAAGCTGAAAGTCTGTCCTTTGATCACATTGTGACTGTTTGATTTAAAATCCTCTGTGGTGGTAGACAGAGGCAAAATTTAAAGAGTGTTGGTATCCCAAAACTTCAATATCTCCAGTACGGCAGAAGTTTTCATCCACCCCTCATATCTTTATATTTTGCTTCCAAGGAGCCAGACTATCTCGTCATTTCTTAAGTGTTCTTCAGCAATAGTTCTCCAGACTTTCTGAAGGTCTTTGAAAGAATTTCTTTGGACATTGGCTGCTTTTTTTACTCATTTTCAGTCCAGTCATTGTACAGTACCTCCCTTAATAAAAATAGAGGAATCTCTACAAGTGGAGGACAAAAGAAGTGGCAGGCATAAGAACTGTCTGAAGCAGATCAGCTGTCTGAAAGTCACGTCCTTAAGAAAAAGAACAACTAAGAACTGACACAGAACCTGAGAGGTGCATCTGGCCCTTCAGCTGATCCCATCTGCTGTTCACAGAAGCCTCATCAGAAACTGTCTCAATAAAACAAAAACACAAAGGAAAACATGGAGGAAAAAGCTGCCAAATTACACAAGAACTGCACTGAAGGTTGGTGTTATGGAGTGATGGTACAACAAGGAGAGTCTCGTCGTCTTGTGCAAATCTTTAAGAAAAATGTTGCACAAGAAACCTGCGTGTGATGTGTATTTTGGTGGGGAACCTGTTCAACCCCACCCTCTCGGTCTTGGAAGTCAGGATTCAGTGGCACGACGAAGTGTTACGACCGGTAGCTACAGACATCTGTATAACACGGTAGAGGCTCTGTCATGGTTTGGGGCCACATTTCAGCCAGTGGTACTGGGGGCCTTGTCAAAATTAATAGAGGTATGAACACGGATTTTGATCCAGCATGCGATTTAATCTGGAAAGCATCTGATCGGCAATAGCTGCATTTTCCTGTATGACAATGACTGTATGATCTCAATCACACTGCCATTGCAGTAAAAGCCACACAATGGAATATGATCAGTCATGGATTGGCCTCTCCAGAGCCCAGGCCCCAACTTAACCGAAGCAGTGTGGGAACAGAGAACGGAAAAAAATGGCAGCCAACATCCAAAGAAGAGCTTTGGAATGTCCTTCAGGAAGCCTGGAGAACTATTCCTGAAGACTAGCTAAAGAAATGATAGAAAGCCTTATATATATGCATTTCTATTCGATCAAAGCTTTCAAAGAGTGCTCTAACTGTTTGCCATAAGGTTGCTTGTTCTGAACCAGTGCTGAAAGTTATATGCTGGTAGGCCTTATTGCAGAAGAGAAGTGACCTGACACAGTACCGGGTGACTTAGTAATTGCCTCAAAAGCTGCAACTGTTAACTCAACGTTAAAATGTTTCTGTCGTGCTTGCGTGCAGGTCGGTCTGCTGGGTCGAACGGGTTCCGGGAAAAGCACCCTGCTGTCCGCTCTGCTGCGCCTCACCTGCACAGAGGGCGATATCTCCATCGACGGCGTTTCCTGGCACTCCGTCTCCGTGCAGACGTGGCGGAAGGCTTTTGGTGTGGTGCCACAGGTATAGCTATGAGTGCTGAGCCCCTGATCATTAATGGGGTTGAGTTTTTATTACAAGCTGTCTTTTGTAGTCCAGTCTGTTGAGATTGAACTGTTTACGTTTTTGATCTATGTTGAACAGAAAGTCTTTATCCTGACTGGAAGTTTTCGGATGAACTTGGACCCACATGGAAATTACAGCGACGCAGATTTGTGGAAGGTGGCCGAGGAGGTGAGGTGGAGGAGCCTGTGTTTTCTTTTTCTCATAATTACAGTTATGATTGGTAAATGAGTCTGTACTGACCGTGTTTTCTGTTTTCTCAATCAATTAGAGATAATGAACCTCACATTTTTGGTAATTAGACATAATTTTACATTCCTGCTTTGTTTTTTCCCTCATGCCAGAAGAATATCAGGGAAATAAGACGTAGAAGATGAACTGTTGCCACACAGGCTCTTATTTTTGCACTGTCTGGTTAATGGCAGAGCTCCACGCTGCCGTGTTATTTCACCACCATTTTAGCAGGGATGTCATGAAGTTGTGACAATATTTTAAAATGACATTCAGGTAAAAGAAAGCATGGAAATCATATGAAACCATCCAGAACAGGCTACTTTAAGTCTTAGCAGCCCTGCCTATCAGATTTAACTTTTTAAAACCAAGCAGCAGGGTCGGTGATTGAGCGTGACCCCACGACGGTCACTTTCGGTAAAAGTAAAATCTGGCTTGTGTGCCCTCAGGTGGGTCTGAAGTCCGTGATTGAGCAGTTCCCAGACAAGCTGGACTTTCAGCTGGAGTACGGGGGCAGCGTGCTGAGCAACGGACACAAACAGCTGGTTTGTCTCGCCCGCTCCATCCTCAGCAGGGCCCGCATCCTGCTGCTGGACGAGCCCTCCGCCTACCTCGACCCCATGTGAGTGTTGAACACAGTCTGGTTGTATGTACAGTAATCACTATACAGTATATAAACACTTTTTTTGAAACCTGCTGAAATCCAAATCAATGACAGAAGGTTGAAGAAAAGGTGATTTAAGCGACTTTGAACGTGGCGTGGCTGATTGTGGCTGACAGACTGGTCTTAGGATTTCAGACGCTGCTGATCTGCTGGGATGTTCCCAATCAGCCGTCTCTAGGGTTTACAGAGAATGATCAAAACAAGAGAACATATCCAGTGAGAGCAGTTCTCCGTGTAAAAAAAAACAAACAATGCTCTGTTGATACCAGAGGTCAGAGGAGAATGGCCAGACTGCTTCAAGCTGATGGGAAAGCAGCAGTAACTGATACAGAGCAGCGTGCAGAAGAGCATATCTGAATGCACAACATGTCGGACTTTGAAGCAGATGGACTACAGCAGCAGACCACCCTGGGTGCCACTCCTGTCAGCTAAAAACAGGAAACTGTGGCTACAATTCACACAAGCTCACTAAAATTGAACAATAGAAGATTGGAAAAAACGTTGCCTGGTCTGATGAGTCTCGATTTCTCCTGTGACATTTGGATGGTAGGGTCAGAATTTGGTGTAAACAACATGAAACAGGGATCCATCCTGCCTTGTATCATCTGCTACTGGTGGTGTAATGGAATGGGAAATATTTTCTTGACACACTTTGGGACACTTAGTACAGAATACACCGTGTGTGCATGTATATAGTTTAAACCCCACAGCTTCATGGAGCAGCTGGTGAGCCCCACTCACCTGCTGTTCAAAGTTTTGTTTGTGAGGGGCAGCCAATCAGAAGAAAGTTGGCTTAAAAGAAGGCTGCCTTAATGGGGCGGAAGGTTTAACTGTTCCTGCAGCCAGTCAGTGAACTGAGGAGCTGCAATGAGACACATTATAAGATAAATAAAAGTTATTTTGAACTGTGACTCATGCAAAGCTACTTTAGCAAAGTCCAAGGATTAAAAGAATAACATAATGCATACCACTTTACTGGACTAAAAATAACATTAGCTATATTGAGATTTAATTTGAAAGACGTGAACTAATTATTAAACTTTCCCACATTATACAGTATTTCCTTCTGCCTTCTTTAAACACTTTTCATATTTACTATGTTCATATTGCTCTAAACACAGTTTCAGGCATGTTTTTTCTACTTTTGGCTCCACATCATCAAAAGAGGTTATATCCTTTAGTTAAAGATTATATCTAGTTGCAGACAACTGAAAACACCAGAGACGTGTAGTCATTCCTGTTTTATTTTTACAAGTCTTCCTGAAGGGCGTGCCTAGTAGAGTAAGAATAAAAATACGGAGATAATAAATGAGCAGAAGAGGTCCACTTTCCTGTTCACAGAGTGCATCAGTGTAAGAATACCCATCCATCGTCCCGGCCTCTGCTGCTCAGGGTCATGGGGTCGCTGGAGCCTATCCCAGCTGTCATAGAGCAAGACCCTGGACAGTTCCTGGACATTGCCAACTAACCTAACCCCCTTGTACATCTTTGGACTGTGGGCGGAAGCTGGAGAACCTGGAGAGAACATGCGAACTCCACACAGCAATGCCCAAGCTGACCAGCTGGCAAATTTAAATCCAAACCCCCCCCCACCACCACCACCACCACCACTGCTGTGAGGCAGCGGTGCTACCCACCGCATCACCAAGCTGCCAATATAAGAATAATATGCCTGTCTTGTGTGTTTTGGGCCTAATTTTTTTAAATTTTGGGTGATGCTAGAGGTTGGTAAAAATAGTTTTTGCCTTGAAGTTGCTTACATAATGAATGCTGAAACACAGCTGCCGCCTGTGAGAGTTTGTGTGTTTGTGGCGTTCTGTGTGGTGAGGTCACAGTGCAGCTCTGGCCATGCAAATCAGGCATGTGTGGTGTTCCTGTCACTGCATATGGTGACAATCCAGAGTGCTTACAGTAACTTTGACCTAATGTGTGTGTGTGTGTGTGTGTAACCTCATGTGCAGAAGGGGGTCATGATAGTAAATGAAGCCTATAATGAGCAGTCTAGCTTAATGCTCTGCAGAGTTGGCCTCGGGTTAAACTAATGCGTTAGCAGTGGAGGGAGAGCCTTTGATGACAGTAATGATTGTGTATGTGTGTGTGTTTATGTGTGTGTGAGCAGAACACTGAAGGTCCTGAGGAAGACCCTGAAACAGAAGTTTTCGGGCTACACCGTCATCATGTCAGAGCACAGGGTGGAGCCACTGACAGACTGTCAGTCATTCCTGGTAAGTGTGGATTTTATTTCTGATCTTATCCACCAGCGATGATTTAAAGTCAGACGTTTTACTCAAAGGCAGTTTTTAATCAACATTTTAAACCTCAGGCATTTGGAGAAGCTGATGAAACTTAAGTAGCACACTTTCACTTGGACTGTGATGATAGGAAACGACACGCTCTCATGTTGTGGGTCTGGACACAAGTGCCTGAGTCTTTGTTTGAGTGTTTGCAATGTTAACAAATAGCTGATGTTACTTCATTATGTGAGGGACAGTCACCAATACTCTAAACAATAAATACTGTGTAATGACTGAGCTATTAATTCAATGCAATTTTATTATAGAGAAACAACATTCACTTCAAAGTGCAAATATTTGAAGGGGAAGACTTTTTAATATTAGAGAAAAGCACAAGAGACAGTCCTCTATGAGTAAGCACTTGGCGACTGTGGGAAAGAAGAACTCTCTTTAAAACAGGAAGAGATTTCCAGCAGAACCAGGTTCAGGAAGGGACAGCCATCTGCCACAACCCTGGTTGGGGTCTGAGGGGTAGAGAAGAGTTAAAAAGGAGAGTGTAGAGAAGCAAGGACAAAACTATGGGGGAGAGAAGCATGTACTGGCAACCAGTATTAGCATGTAAGCACATGGGCATTGAAAAGAAGGGCGTGGAGAGGAAATTATCAGTGCACTATGGGAAGCCCCTCAGCAGCCTGAGCCTGTTGCAGCACAACTAAGGGATGGTTCAGAGTCACATCATCCATCCCTAACAATACACTTTATCAAAAAGGAAAGTTTGAAGCCTGATCTTAAATGTAGAGAGGGTGTCTGTCTCCTGAATACAAACTGGGAGCTGGTTCCACAGGAGAGGGGCCTGATAGCTGAAGGCTCTGCCTCCCATTCTACTTTTAAAAACTGTAGGAACCACAAGTAGGCCTGCACTCTGAGAGAGAAGTGCTTTAAAGGGAAAATACGGATTCAGTGAGTTATTTAAGAATCAATGGGGCCTGACTGTGCACTACGTGAGTAAAAGGATTTTCAAGTCAATTCTTGATTTACCAGGGAACCAATGAAGAGAAGCCAATTTAGGGGAAATATGATCTCTCCTTCTAGGCCCTGTTCTTTCTCTGCTGTATTTTGAATCAACTGAAGGCTTTTTGGAGAACTTTGAGAAAGCCTGATAATAAATGCATGATCTAGTTTTCATCATCTCTCTAAGACAGGATGTTTCTAATTATAGCAGTATTGTGCAGATGGAGGAAAGCAGCCTTATGTATTTGTTTGATATTTGTGTGCGTTAAAGGACAGTCCCTGGGTCAAAAGTAACATATTGACTCCATGAGTCCTCACATTGTTACTGGAAGCCAAGGTAATGCCATTCAGAGTAAGGCATCTATTACACTTATTTTTGTTTTTGAATCTTTGGCTTCTTTCTGTCAGGAAGGCCCAAGACGATGTTATTCATCATCATCATCATCATTTTCATACTCTGTCATCCAAAAGAAAATTCAGAAGTTTGCATTCCACAATTCTAGAGTAGACAGGGACCCACAAGCCAGTGTACTCTTAGTGCTGGTCCCAACCCCAGGTGAATGGGGAGGCTTGTGTCAGGAAGGGTATCCGTCCTTTGCCAAATCAAATATGCAGATTCATAATATGACTGGTTGCAGCCCAGGTTAACAATGACCACTTCCGGTGCTGTTAGCCAACAGGGTACTGGTGGAAACTATGCTACTGTTGGCTGAAGACAAAGGAGGAGGAGAGGGGGAAAGCGTGTTAGGAGGCAGAGAGAGTTAAGGAGAGGCAGGAGGGTGGAAGTGAGAGTAGGGACTTTAAATGTAGGGACTATGACTGGTAAAGGGAGAGAGCTGCTGACATGATGGAGAGAAGGAAGGTAGATATA
>VUQH01042223.1:0-17655 GCA_015106775.1 Etroplus canarensis | reverse complement strand
TTTTTTTTTGCCAATATGGTTATTGTCTTTTTCAAAATTATTTCACAAACACATAACATATACACATACATACACACACACACAGACTGCATACCCTTGCATCATAAAAAAATAGAAAATAAATAAATAAAAAATAATTAAAGAGAATAATTAAGTTGGTTTAGCCAGTGACAGCCACATTGTGAGATAAAAGAGCAAAAAGACCATTAGGGTTAATCGGTGCTTAATGTCACTTACTAGTAAAATAGAATTCAGTTTGTTAAGTAATAAACAGTTAATCACAATACTTGACAATTTTTTCTGTTCTTGAATTTTAGCCACCCTCTTTGCCAGCCTCCTCATCCGACCACCTCCCAACTTTGTGGGAAGACAGACATCACACGACCGGCAGAAAGCCATCGATTTTGTTCTGGGTTTCCTCATGGCTGGAGATGAGGAGTAACCAGCATTGAGGGTTTCTTGCGGTGTCAGTTGGGTCTGGAGTTGATTTCCAACCTGGCTGACTGAACCCGTACCTGTCAGTCATTGTGTAACACGATCCACTTGGTATTTGGACGTCTGTTGAAGACCAGTGCAGATGTTCTGCACCTTGCCTTTGATAAACTTTCATGTTAAAGTTACCCAAGACTTTATTGGAGTTGTTTGTCCGATCTTCAGTTTGTACGCAGTATGACCAGTTGCTGGATTCAGAAGCACTTGCGAGAGGTTTGAACTGATGTCTATGCACTTTCTGATGACCTAAAGGACCCGTGCCTCCTGACTAGAGTTGACATGTCTTTTATGTAGGTGCTCTTGCCAAAATAACCCCGGACAGTGAGTGGTATGAATGTGAAAACACTATATATGGTATATGTACATTAATGCTAAACAAGAGACTCACTCGCACTAAAGAAAGGAATGGACTTCCTTAGGTTTTAAGAAGTAGCCTGAATACGTTTTAAGTATAAAAGAATAAACTAGCCTGAAATGGGATGATTTTGGAAATCTATCATTAAGAATGTTTAAGCTTAAGATAAATCAAGACAATCATTTATTTTGCAGCGTTTAGCTGAGGGGACAATATTAAGAAACCTTTGAGCATATTCATTGTATTTTAACTGTTATTTATGTTTTATCCTCCAAGTTTGCACCATCTGAACACTCAGTGGTTTATTTTCAGTTTTTAAAATGTTTAATTGGACACGTATATCACCTGTTTTTACCACTCTGTTGTAGAAACCTCTGTTGTAAATGTTTGCTGCGTTTTGTGCAACTTCAGCCGTGAGCCTTACCTCCAGTTTTGTCATATCCTCTTGAGTTGCAAAACAAGCCTCTTAACACACTAACTTCCTGGTCAACCGGAATCAAGTAAAGACTCACCCTCTGTGGTTTTTAATGTCTTAAATTGTGTAAATAGTGACTGTTTCCCTGTTTCCTGGGTGTTTGACTGTATGCTGGTATGACTCTGTGGCGTTTACAATTTGTCCTGAAGGTGGTACTGTTGATGTCTGTATTTATTTACGTAATTTCTCCATCACTTTTGCCACATCTTAAAGTGCTTCATTCATTGTCCCCTTAGGGTAAATCCAGATGACTAATCTTCTCATTTGAACTCATGCAGGATTTTCTGGGTGCAAGTTTAGCAGATTTTAACAGCTCATTACTCTGCAGGAAACAGCCTGTCTCTGTGCCAGAGAGGATCATTTTTTTCTGTAGCTGGCTCATGTTGTGGATTGTGTAATAAGGAACTTCTGTGCCCCGTCTAATGACTATTTCCTCTTTAACAGTTTCTTCCAAGAGGTGTCAGCATAAGTTTTCACATTTATGATTTATAATTTCCCCAGGATACCAGGAAAAACCGGTAATTTACTTTTCAGATGCTCTAGGAATTCCTAAGATTTAATCATTGTAGATGACATGAAAGCATTATACAGTGTGAAAATGCTAACAATCACAACACTTGGTCTGAAGTAGCTCTTCTGTCTTGGCGGCATCTATACCAAGCTTTGCCAAAAGGTGGCATGAGCCTGAAGGAGCAGTTGCTTGGGATTCAGATTTGGGAGAACCGTTTTACAGCTGCTTTTTAGTTTGTCTGTAGTATTACCCTCATCAGAAAAATCAGTGTAATCAGTACTCTCTGATGATATGTGTTGTCTCATTCCACTGTACCAACTGATTAACAGTGTGGATTCATTGTGATTTGTCTTCAATTAGGGTACATTCAGTGGTACACAAGAACACTCTTGTTTTCAACTTCTCAGACTTTTTGGTACTTTTAATTTATTTAATAGAAATAAAACTATGTATGAAGCTGTTTTGTGCTCCACTTTCTTTTAGGAACTTCCTTTTGGCTGCCTCTTATAAAGAAAACTAACAAATGCACAGTCGATTTTGAGCCTTACTCATCAGTTACATGTGAAATCGTTACTGGGTGATGTTCACGCTATAGTTAGTCTGCTTCACCTCAGTGCTACATTCTCATTCCTCGTGAGTATAAAACCTTCCTTGGATCCTGCTTCCTCCAGTTGCCTTTTATATTTTATCTCAGTCTGCTCCCATCTGAAGCAATGGCCATGCTCAGAGTGTCTTCATACCGTAAGCTGTTTGAGGACTACAGCTGGAATCAAAACGGAAGGTTAAGTGTGCAGTATGCAGGGCAGAACCAGGCCTCAGTCAGGTCAGTGTGGGTCTCACCAATTTTAAGATATTAAGATGTTAAAATATGTCCACCAAGCTTTCTGTGACCCAGTTAGGGCTTTGGCTTCAGTTAACATCCACCAATTTTTTTAACATTTTCAACCATGTGGCCAAATGACATACTTGTAAGAGACTTCATTTAAAAATGTAATGTTTTCTACTTTTTGAAAATGTACTCTTTATCATGTGACTAGAACACATCCCACCCTTATAGAGGTTGGTTGGTGGATGTTCAGAGGCTAAAGTTTTCAAGAAAAGATATGATTATTTATTCTGAAGTTGGAGTTTCTGCTTTATAGTGGTTATCATAATCGTCTGACATTAACAACCGTGAGGAAGTCACAAACCAGTATACTGGTTGAGCGGTCCCAAGCCTAGAAAAATGGGAGGGTTGCATCAGGAGGGCATCTGGTGTTAAATTTGTGCCAAATCAAGTATGCAGACGTTGGGAAATTCCTGTGTTACAGCAGTTAAAATTTAAGTCAAACACAACAAACATAATAAACAGTTTAAATAAGTAAAATAGTATAGAGCTATTAAAACAGAATATGACTAAGTATCTCAATGAGGTAAAACTAATATGAAATCAAAATAAATGCATATAGTAAAGTATTTCAAAATTAAAATGTAAAATGGCTTATTAAATTTTGTCATAACAGCATAGGATTATAAGATGACATTATGATTGGAAGATGTTACTTGAACCCCGCTCCAGTTAGTGTGTATTAGTGGTATGTAGTCTTTAAAAAATAGTATTCACCACACTTTAATGAAGCTGTAAGCAGATATGTCCTAACATGTCTAGAAATATATCAGTAGGTGTTATAAACCAGTCAATAAATAAATATAGACCATAAATTCAAAATGGGGGTATAAAGTAATTAGCACCGAATGAACAACTGGTGATAATGCCTTTTGTGCACATGGAAAAGATGTCATTATAACGTGCATTCATTCGTTTACTTTGACGTCAAACGCAGTCAAGCATTCAAAGTACAAGAGCAGTGTGAGACTATGTACCTCCAGCAAGGCTGAAAGTTGCCTTCACACCATGCATGAACTGAGTCTCTTGATCCAGAAGGAGAACTGGACTGATGTGTTATATTAAAACAGTAAAAATTGAGAGATTTCATCCAGATGTTCAAGGAAATATATGTTTTCTTGAATACAAAACATCCAACTTTTTACCCTATCTTGCATTGGGGAAGAATACTTCCAAAGAGCACTAATAACTTCTAACCCTTATCACTGTATCATGCAAATCCTAATTCAGAGTAATCCTGGTAACAGTCAAACTGAACCAATCACACAGTTGCCTTGCATGAGGTCATTGTGCCATAGTTAATTAATAACAGCCTCTCTAAATGTGGCTAATTAATTTCCCTAAAACCTTCCACAATTTTCAGTCCAGCCTTTGGTGCTTTGTGTCTCTCAGGGCTGCAGTTGTTGAAAAGTGTGACTGTAACAAGTTAGACTTTGCAGCTGCCAAGGCTCTGAACAAAGAGGGCCTGAACCAGTTTGTCCAAGATCGCACCGTCATTGCTGCCCTCAATGACCGCCTGGTCAGGCTTATTGAACTGGTAAGGACAAACATTAATTGGTGCCAATGACATATCAGCACTTTATTTTCCCCTCTGCTGAGTCATGCCTTTGTTCTGTATCTACCTGTTCTGATTTTATTTAAATCTGCATCCTTCAGGCCCGTTGTTTTGAGGAGGAGAACGAGTCCCTTGAATGTCAGATCATTGAACTGGAGGGGAAGCTGAACAGTCAAGCCTCCTCCAGCATCACCTCTGCTGTGATGATGTCTGACTACAGTCTAGATGCAGTGGTGGAAAGACTGCGGCAGCAGAGGGTAGGGTGCTGCTGGGTGTGTCTTCTGCATGTCTCTCTGTATGATGGCATGCCTAAATGAGGTTTTCTCATATCAGACTGCAAGCATGTCTCATTTCATCCCATCAATTTGATTTCAGTTTGTACAGTGGCAGGCACGTCTGATTTATTACCTTGTCGAGATCCATCAGCGTCTCACTGTTTCTCACTGCAGGATGAGATTCTGAGTGACACAAAAGAGCTGCAGAAAGAGCTTGAGTATCTGAAAAAAGAGTACGAGAAGGCCTCACAGCAGAGGATCCTTGTTCAGCAGGAACAACAAGGTGTTGTTGAGGTAATATTTGTTGATTATTTTGTTGGTAGATCTTACTTCCCGGCATGGCAATCCCACTGCTGCTTTACACCCAGGGGGAAAAATATGGTTTGGCAAATAGAGAAGTCATGCTTCTGGTTTTAGGCCTATATGAATTGCAGTGGAGTGTTGAATGATGATGATGATAATAATAATAATAATAAACAGAAAACAGTGAAATTAGCATCTAGAATAAATATAGATTGCAGGTTCTTTAGGGGTTGTTCTTAAAACTTAATTTTCCATTAATAGTGAGAAACTAAGTGACTTTAGTAGTCTTAGATATAATCCAAGAGCCTCTTTAAAAAGACTGAAGCAACTTATCCAAACTCTGTTGTAAAGGTGAGCCTTATTAGGTTGATTGTAAATGTGTCAAATATTTTTCCTAGTGTAGTGGTTGACTGTTAAATTGGCCAATGAAAAGGCAAGTAGGTAAGATAATCCAGGGTCATATTAACATGGAAGGCTCATTATTAGTTATATTGATGGATGGTTGGTGATCAAAGGGCAGCTGGCTTGAAAGAAGGAAGTTGAAATTGTTTGGGCATGTGACCAGGGCCTTCTGGATGCCTCGTAAGTGAGGTGTTTCAGGAGGTCTGGCCATGTCTCTTTAGAGCTGTTTTGAGCTCATTTTTATATGAAGGATCCGTTCGGTTGGAACATGTTCTCAGATCAATTTAGCGTCTGTTTGTACCTGAGATGCACCAATTTTTAGCTTTTAGTATGTTTCAAACTCCAGTGTCCTCCATAGTGTAGTGGTGTACGCATTTGCCTCGTGTGTGAAAGGCTTCTGGTTCGTGACCAGGAGGAGACACAAGCCCAACCTTGGTTGTTGCAAGGTACTGTATTCCCTGTTCCAGTTCCAAGCCAGGGTAAATGGGAGGGTTCCTTCAGGAAAGGCATAAAATCTGTGCCTAATCACATAAGTGGATTTATCTGCTGTGGCAAAACCATGGGGGGAGAAGCTGAAAGTGCCTTTAGTATGGGTTCAGCTCCAAAAACAATAGTCCTACTTTTCCCAAAATGCAACCAGTGTGACCTCATTGTATTGTTTTAAGGTTACAGATTTGAAATTTTCATGCAAATAGCAGATTTCAAAAAGTGTAAAAGTTGTATAATTACCCTTTGAATAACATGGATGGTTTGGCTACTTAAATAATCGGTTTTATATTTCTCATAGTAGTATTAATAGTATTACATCAATTTAAAATTTTGTATAAACATGAGCATTTTTCTATAATTGGACCCAAATTGTGATAATGTATTTTGAGCACTAGGTGGCAGTGTTGTCAAGCACCTTCACCTCCCTCTGAACCATCTGACACCTGGCACAGCTGCTATTCTGTAGTGCTGCCCACCAGGTTTTGATCACCAGCAGTCACTGGGCTGGTGGCCCACTACAGCCTGAGCCACCAAGCTTTTCCTCCCTCGCACATGCCAGCGTCCATCTTCTCCCTTCCAACCAAGGCCAGATGCGAGGGAGGCTTTAATTTCTGCCTTACAGATGTATTGCAGGCTGTGATGCCGTGCCGTAATGTTCCTGCTGGCTCAGTTCTGCAGCTCTGAATTGGAAGCAGCTGCAGGGTGACAAGACTTGGTGGGAAATCAGCAGGGAGGTAGAGGAAGAGCAGAGATGCGGAGGAGAGGAGTGAATACTACACAGATCGGCCTACAGCAAGTTGCAGTTCAGTCAGCATAATGAAAAAAGCCACACTTAGTTTGTTTTAAAGAATAACACTGGATTTTGTGTGGTTTCTCTCATACTCCATCATCAAGGATCACAAATTTCACCTCCTTATTGTAATTTTTCTGTGGCTGCAGTAAACCATAATAAGCGTGAGTGGATAAATCAATTTAGCACACTGGCAGTCCAAGTGCTTTTTAAGGTGAAACCAAGGTCAGAATTACATTAAGACTTTATTTAGTGACTCACTGTGTCAAAACTCCAGCTGCTTTCAGTGTCATGGGGTCTTCATCAGGGTGAAAAGCTCCAATGCTGCAATGTGACACTAAGCAATATGTGTCCAAAAATAGAAAAGAAGTGACGAGGCGCCATTCATGGTGATGAGCCTACAGAGAATTAAAGCCCCAATCTGCAGCTACACTATATGGGCAAAACAACTGGGTCACACCTCTTAGTCAATGAATTCAGGTGTTTCATTCAGTCCTATTTCTGCAGGTGTTTAAAATCAAACCCCTAGCCATGCAGTCTGCCTTTACAAACATTTGTTAAAGAATAGGTCATTCTAAAGAGCTCACTGAATTCTACCTCAGTACTATAACAGGATGTCACTGTTACAACAAGTCAGTTAGTAAAATTTGTTCCCTCCTAGATATTTCGTCATTAACTGCAAAGAAGAATTTAGGAACCACAACATCAAGCCACAAAGTGGCAGACTGTTGCCAAAGCTCTGCTGATTCAATAACTGCAGGGTTTTAAACCTTCCCTGGCATTAACATCAGCATAGAAACTGTCCACTGGGTGCTTCATGGCATGGGTTTTTATGGCTGAGTAGCAACATGCAAGCCTTACATCACAAACCAGGAGGCCAGGCATTGGATGGAGTAGTTCAAAACACGTTGCCACTGGGGTATGGAGCACTGGAAATATGTTTGTGGAGTGATGAATTACACTTCTTTACCTGACAGTTTGATGGAGGGATCTGGGTTTGGAGAATACCAGGAGAAAGTTACCTGCATGACTGCATTGTGCCACCTATGAGGTTTGATGGAGGACGGATAAGACTATGGGGTTGTTTTTCTGAGGTTGGCCTGGGCCCTCAGTTACAGTGAAATCTCAATTCCTCAGATTGAACAGACATTTAGGACAATACTATCATTTCAACTTTGGGGAAGGCCCTTTTATTTTCCAGTATGACTGTGCCACGGTGCACAAATCAGCTGGATGAGTTTAGTATGGGAGAACTTGCCTGGCACACACAGAGCTTGACCTCAACCCCATCAAACACCTTTGGTATGGACTAGAATGGAGATTGCGAGCTGGGCCCTCTTGTCCAACGTCAGTGTCTGACCACACAAATGTTTTTTATATGAATACTTAAAAACTCCCATAGACACACTCCAAAATCTTGTAGTAAACCTTCCAACAAGAGTGGAAGCTGAAAAAAATCTGAAAACAAGTAGAAAAAGTAAAAGTGGAGTGCCTATTAGCCTTACAGTTATCAAATTAAAGTTAATGTGTCTGCAGGATGCTTAATGTGGACCTAATATTTTTTCCTGGATTACAACAACTTGCGCCAAAGAAATACTGAGGTAAAGTTAGACACAATATCATTTACAACAGGTTTCTCTCTGCTCAGAGAGTCCAGTGCAGCAGCAGGAAACCCAGACTGCTTTTGCCTTTCACTGTACATCAGTGACCCTGCCACCCTCCCAGCAAGAACCCACAACTTCACCACCAAACACACTCTTCATGTGTCTAAATGTAAATGCATCCACAGTAATTGCATTGAACACCAATTAATCTGGTTCTTTAAAAACAGTGGATGAACTGAGAACCCCTGCTGGCAAATGGATTGGACGAGAGGGCTTTTGTGTCTAGTTGGCCTCCTTCTCACCATCCTCCTCCTCCTCCTCCCTTTTCCTCTGCATTGCGGTGTCTACTTGCTGTTCAGTGAAACAGAGTGCAAGGTACTAATGGTTCTTAAAATTGGCCTTCAGGGTGGAAGCAAAGCCTTTCTCTGTTTTTTCCACCTGTAGTTTGATTTAGTTCACAAGCTGCAGAGTACTCCTCTCAGACACCTCCAGAAATTAAGTTGAACTACTCCACTTCCACTGTCGTTCTCCTTTAACTTGACTTTCTTTTACAGGCGGTAGATGCTGTGACAGCGGAATGTTTGTCGCTGAGGGAGCAAGTGGCTATCTACGAGGAGCAGCTGGCCAACATGGAGGCCCAGCACAGGACGGTGAGGCGAGAGAGAGAGAGAGAGCGAGCGCATAATCTGAAACAGGAACAGTTTATAGCCATGAAAATGGCTCAGAATGTAGCTCCTAGGTCAGACAGGAGTATTGCCCAGATCTGTGGTGACAAACGCAGCTCTGATGACCTTGGTAACCTTGCTGAAGAGTTGTAACCAGAAACGACCACGTCAAAAGGAAAATATGAGGATAGTACTAATTTAAAAATCGGACTTGGGCCTTTTGTAAATTATTTTCAGCTAAATGCAGTTATTATTAGGCTCATAACAGAAAGGAAGACATACAGTGAGGTCCATAAGTTTTTGGACAATGATACTTAAATTTTTTTAAATGTAATTTTTGCCTGTGTATATTTCCAGAGTGGATTTTTAATTAAATAGTCAAGATGTAATTGAAACGTAGACCTTAAGCTTTAATTCAAGGTTTCTGACAAAAGTATTGCATTAACTGTTTAGGAATTACAGCCAATTTTATACATATTTATATAGTCATGTGAACAAGAGAGTTTTTACAGAACTCAATGCACTCCTGAGGAAAACTAAGTACACCCCAAGATTTAATAGTTTAAACTCCCTTTGGCAGCAATAACATGAAGTAATTGCTTTCTGTATGACTTTATCAGTCTCTCACATTGTTGTGGAAGAATTATGGCTCACTCTTGAATGATTGAAGTTTGTGGGTATTCATTTATATACAGCATTTCAATTGGGCTGAGGTCTGGACACACCTTGATTTCTTTTTTCAGCCATTCTGTTGTAAATTTGCTGGTGTGCTTGGGATCATTGTCCTGTTGAATGATATAGTTTCAGCCAAGCTGTAGATGTTAGACAAATGGCCTCATATTTGATTTTAGAACACCTTGGCATACAGAGGAATTTGTGAACTCCTCAATGACTGCAAGGTGGCCAGGTCCTGTGGTTGCAAAATGAGCCTAAGTCATCATCCCTCCACCACCATGCTTGACAGTTGTTTGTTGCTGTTTGTGCTTATATGTCATGTTTGGTTTTTATCAAACATAGCGCTGTGCATTATGACCTGACACCTTCACTTTGGCCTAAAGATCATTGTTCCAGAAATTCTGTGGTTTGGTCAAACACAACTGAGAGAAGAGGCTTTCTCCTGGAAACCCTTCTAAACAAGCCATACTTGACTGTTTTTTCTAATGGTACTGTCATGAACTTCAACATTTAACATGTTAACTCAGGTCTGGATAGTCTGAGATGGGTTTTTTTTGCAATTTCTCTGAGCATTGCACAGTCTGATCTTGGGGTGAATTTGCAGCATTCTGTTAACACACACTTGAATGCTCCCCACCAGCAACCTGCCAAGACTTTTGCTTTTATAGAGGTGGCTACAGTGCAAAACTTCTGGACCTTATCATATTTATTTATTTAGCTCCACTTTTATGTCTGTGTGGTAATAATCCCCCCCCCCAGGATTAATAAAGTATTCTGACTCATAAATATGAGAGTACCACAAACTGCATATTGGCTTACCATAACAACTAGAAACATGGGGAAATGGCTAATCTGTTGTGGCAAAAATGACCAAATCAAACAGTCATTAAAGCTCACTGAGCAAAACATCAGTTTAATAATTCACTGGTTTATAGAGGGTTATGTGTAACAGATTGTCATTTTTATTCTCTAGTTCTTGTACATTTTAAACAACATAAAATGTGTTTTAGTAGTAAATTTTAGGGATGCAGGCTGTTTTACGTCATCTAAATGACCGGAGTCCATAATTTTGAACTACTCCTTTTAACACCAGCACATGTCTGCAACCATATTCTACACACATATATGTTGCATCCACACACACCCTGCTCTCTGCACCTTCTACAATTTTCTCCACCTCACCAGGAGATGACAGACGCACCCCAGTATCAGATCTAGAGGCTGCAGGCACAGAGAGAGAGAGAGAAAGAGACAGCTGAAGCAGCAGCCGCTCCATCACACTGTGTTTTCCTCTGCAAAGCCGGGCCGCCCGACGTTTAACACACTCCCTCTGGGACACGCTCGATAACTCCCAGTCCGGGAAATGCGGCTGAATACCAAATGAAAACAGAAGTTCCCTTTGTTTTATTAACTGTTGTTATTATCAGCACTTCCAGATACCCCATATTCCCCTGACAAATTGGCAGCCATGTCATTTATGTAGGTGCAGTGAAAAGGAGAAAAATGTTGGATTGCCTCTGCAGCTCTGTAGTAGTTCATTTTCTCTGTATCAAATGTGGGGCTGCATATTGGAAGCTGAAGACATACATGTCAAGGCCTTCACTGTATGTGTGTTTGTAGTGGTGTAATATAATGTAATGATGTAATGGTGTAATGTGACTAAGTACATTTACTGACATGTAGTGTTTTAGGGGACATTGTACTTGAGGATTTAATATCAAGACACTGTATACTGCATACCACACAAAACAGTACGCTTACTTGTACCTGAGTATTTTACAGTGTAGAATACCTAACTCAGACCATTTAAATTCAGCAGTTGTCTTTTTGATATAATAAATGTATATACAGTCATGTGAAAAAAGTTTTCCCAAAACTCTATGAAGTCCTGTGAAAAACTAAGTGATTTAATAGCTTGTAGAACCACCTTTAGCAGCAATAACTTGAATTAATTGTTTTTTTGTATGACTTTATCAGTCTCTCACATTATTGTGGAGGAATTTTGGCCCATTCTTTATTACAACCGTTCACTGAGGTTTGCAGGCATTCGTTTATGCACAGCTCACTTAAGGCCCCTTCCCCTTAAGCAATTCCCCCCTGGGATTAATAAAGTATTCTGATTCCGATTCTGAACCCTTCCAAAAGAGCCATACTTGTTCAGTCTTTTATAATTGTGCTGTCATGAACTTTAATATTTAACATGATAATTGAGGCCTGCAGAGTCTGAGGTGTAGCTCTTAGGTTTTTGGAATTTCTCTGAGCATTACACAGTCTGACCTTGGGATGAATTTTCTGGGACATCTACTCCTGTGCAGATTGTGGCGTTGTGTTGATACATACCTGACCAGAAAATTGCCAAATCTTCAGCTTTCATAGAAGTGGCCATGATGACCGATGTTCAGTTAATCAAGTGTATTTGATGAGCAGCACCTGACTGCTACTTACTCTCTTAATTCCTGTGGAAACATTAAGTGCGTGCTTTGTTTTTCACAGAACTGCATGAAGTCCTGTGAAAACTTTTTTCATGTGGCTGTGTAGGCAGCAACATGGTGGCTCAGTGGTTAGAACCACTGTGTCACAGTAAGTGGGTTTTGGTTCAAACCTGTGCACAGGCCTTTTGTCAGGAGCTTGCCTGGCCTCTCTGTACTTGTGGGGGTTTTCTCAGGAAGATGTTCAAAACATCTGCCAGAATCCTGTTGGACATGTGCAGACTGTCTTTCAGCACTTTCTGACTTGAAGAATTTAAGAGCGTTAATAGGGTCTCCCCTAATAATGCTTTTAATGGCAGTAATGAAAGAAGTACTCAGGTGTTTGTGGAAGTACAAGTAAGAAGTAAAGGACTAAAAAAGTGCCTTATTACAGCAAAAAATCCTGCACTACACATGGTAGTAAGGTAAAGATAACCATATCTCACTTTGCTGATAAAACTTTAAATTAAAAATTTAAGCTATGTTATTTATTTGTTACAAGTAAAATATTACTGGCATAGCTTCTCAGTTTGGGGCTTCTTTATTATTTATTATAGTTTTAGTTTAGTTTCAATAAACAGTGTGAAAATTAGTGGGAGTGACACAGAATACATGTGCGTAAATGAGGAGGACAGCAGAACAGTGCAGATCCAGGGAGTAGGTATGATATAGGTGGATAAATTGAAATGCTCAGAGGTGAAGAAGTGAGGAGTTAGAAAAGTTGGATTCAAATAAAATACAGCATTTTTGTCCTTGACATGATAGATGCAGAACCTATAACCAGCTGGTGCATGTTTATTTATTTTTATGCTAGATATATTAAAATTTTAGACCACCTTTCAACATTGTCCCACACAAGCATGTACTATGATCTGCATTTTGTTTGGGATCTGGTGACCTTAAGCTCAGGTTGGACAGTTCCGGAAGAAAGTAAAAGAATGGGAAAGAGAGAGAGTTGGTTTGGAGATGTGCAGAGAAGATGCTGGGTATATTGTTTGAAGGATGTGAAGGATATAGCTGCCAGGAAAATGGAAACGAGGAAAACCAACATTCAGGTGGTTGGCGTGACAGAAGAAGCTCTGGAAGAAGGAAGAGGTGGACATGCAAGATCCCTTGCAAGAAGAAAAAGAATATTCTGTACTAAGTATTTGTTTTCTCTGAGATATAAAAATACCAGGTAAGCACTCAGGTAAAGTGCAAGTACCTCAAAACTGACTTTAAGAACAGTACATAAACTCATTTACATAATTACATTTCACCATGAGTTCAGGCTCAGAATACATGTATACTTAATTATTGTGTATTTGTATGTGTTGCATCTGTGAGTAGGAAGTGGAGGATCTACTGGAGCCAGATGAGGGGATCGTGGGAAAATCGGCTATTAAAAGTGGCAGCCCTGACATCACTCTGGCTTTGAATGTAAAGAAGTTCTACTGTCAGCTGGCCAAGAGCTTCCAGGTACAACACAGAGGACATAACACACAAAAACATACTACAGAGAACCATACCATACCATGCATGAACTGAAGGTCTGCACCAAGGGCCAGGATAGGATAAATAAGGATTATTTTGAACACTGAATCATGCAAAGCTACTCTAGTAGAACTCAAAAATAAAAACATACAGCTAGAAATGATCAAAATAGCTCTGCTTTAATTGCACTTTACTTATCTTGTGCTGATAGACAAGTGTTCATCGTAATTTTTTTAGGAATGGAAATGGCAATAGCTGCTCTCTTGTCTTGTTTTAGTGATCTGTATTTAGTACAACTTTTGACCAAATTAAAAGAATGGCAAGAGAACATGTAAATTGCTGCTAATTTTCAGTATCAGGAGCTGCATCATTATAAACTGTTGCTACTGCTAATTCTCCAGCTGCTAAAAAAGAGGAATGCATTGAGGGGCTTTAGTATGGAAAAACCAGAGGAAATATGATTAAAAACTTTCCTGTTTCTCAGTTTAAACTTGAGCAATGTTACAATAATAATTGTGTAATATTTATGGCTTTATGGGCTATATTAGTTCCTGAAAGATATATTGGTTGGGATCTAATAAAGTGTTAATGCAGTGACTCTCAAACTGGGGGGCATAAAGCCACTGCAGATGGTGACTGGACTACAAGGGGTAAAATGTGGAGTAAAATGTAGCTGAAGGAACATGATGAAACAAATGGATAAGAGTTTGTTGATGCTTTGACCTTCATTTTACAAAAATTAATCCTGGGCCCTTCAAAAATTGTGGGGTGGGGGCATGATTTTTTTTCTGTGACATACCAGGAAAATTTTAAGAATCACTGAGCTAGACTTAAACATATAGTAAAGAAACACACATCATGAGGCGCTATACAAGACAGATTACTGCTCTTATGTCTATACACAGTTGCTTTACATACAAAGAAAAGGAAATGTCAAGCTGGGTAGGGAACCAATCAGCTAAACTAAACTGGAGGGTCTCAGTTTTTTGGATCAGGGAGAGAGGGAGAGAACATTTTCAGTTTCCCAGCACAACTTAAGCTGGTGTGGGCTTAGCTTTGTTTGATGATAGAGAATATATGAGTCAATCTTTATGCTAGCCAGCTAGCCAGCCAACCAAGTGAACCGAATGGCGAGGGATTTCATGACATATTAATGGATGTATTACAACCCCATGACAGTTTCTATTGGCTCAAAGATAACATGGAAGGGTGTCACAGGCACAATAAACTTGTCTTATTGGCTTTTTTTTATTGGTCTCAATTCATATCAGTGCACTTTTGGATAAAGTATAATTTTATGATTTACAGCAAATTATTTAGCTGACCCCTCACCCACTAAGGGAACTTTAAGAAAAACACAACTATGTATAAAGCAACTCTAGCTCCAGTCTTATCTACTGTAACGTCACAATTCCACTTACTTACTTACCAAACACTGGGGCCATTTTCCTACTTATATATGAGCAGATCTTTTACTTGTAATGGATTCTTTTGATATTCTTGAAATGCTCCTATTTAAATAAAGGATCTAAGGACTTTTTCCACCTCTGACAGACTCTCTAGTGACCAGCTCTTCATCCCCCTTCTGATCAGCTCCACTTTTCTCACCACAGCACCCTCACTCTGCCCCTGTGAAATGGTCGGTCAGGTCCAGACATAAATCTCAGCTTTCACAAATCTCACAATAATACTCCCACTTGTTTTTTTTACCTCTTAACACAACATCAGGGGAGAACTTGGAACTGTTGTTCTGGACCAGAACAAAATGCCTTTGTCCACCTGTGTATGTGTGTGAGTGTGTCTTACAGCACAGAGGTCCTGCATTGGGGTCAGACTGTAGCTCCGGTGGGTCTGACCCCCTCGGAGGCGAGGATGTCTGCCTGGTTCAGAGGTCAGGGCTGCAATCAGACTGCAGGCCGCCTTCCCAGGCTCCTTAGCAGCAGTGGAGTGGATGCGTGTGTGTATTTCATTTAGAGACACGACTAAAGGGTATCTGCCATATTTATATATTTGTGTGCCTGTCTACATGCATCTGTGTTTTTCTCATTCTCTCTTAAACCCCATCTATTCACTCTCTCCCTCCCACTCAGCCTCTTTCCTCGCCAGCTGGACATCGTCCTGTCTGCGCCTGGCCTCGATTACGAGACGCAATTGTCTCGATGCTAAAATGATTGCTATTGGTTTTGAGCAGTAATGGTGATTGCTGGCGGACTCCTACACACCTGTGCGCCCTCTTGTTTTGGCTAATCATGAATCTGGTGTCCTTCCATACACCAGATTAACCATCAGCCATTAGCCAGTATGAGAGGCTCTGATTGTTCCCCCGTCAAAGTGCACTTAATTACTCAAAAGAGTTTTAAACTAAAAGGTCTGATGGTCACAGCAGCACTGACTTCTCATCTTCTGTCCCTCTAGTATGAGTGTGGTGCAGCCTTCTCTGCTGTGGTTCACAGTGGTGGCGGAAAGGAACTGGAAGCGGGAGGAACAAAAGGGTCAACAGTCAAAGACTTGCCAGAGATAAAGGACGTTGGCGAGATAAAGATGCTGGTGAGTGTATTCCCCTTCCCCTTTTCTGAAAGGGTCAGTTGACCCAAATTACAAAAAGCACATAGAGTGCACTTTTGAGATAATCAGCTCTAAGATATTCCAAATCTAAATATGTCTTGAAGATCAGCACAGAAAGCAAGCTGGTTGATCCAACTTAATCTGCCTCCAGAACAAACTGATATGGAGTGCATTTGAAACTAGTGGGGCTCCTCCTAAAAGTGATTTTCAGCTGTGAAAAAAAAAAATCTCATTATCGCCCATTTTGTGTCTATAGTCACTTTTATCTGGATCAAGCAGTCATAATTAAAGCCAAAGAATCATTTGAAGCTTATAGTGTAATAAGGTTTGACATTATACAGTTGGTAGGCTCTACATTACCATGATTTAGGGATGATATATAATGCCAAAAACTGTATATTATGGTTTTGACCTGGTTGCACTGTTGCTGCACCTGCCCTAGAAATTTGGAATAATATTGCAACAACTCATTCCAAATTTTGAGAAACTTCACCAGATTTGGTAGGTATATACCCCCAGAAGAGTAGTAGGTTGCAATTTAATTTCAGCTCTCTGGGCCAAATGTGGCTAGTACTCCTGGATGCAAACAAGATGTTAAAATTGGCAAAATGTTACATGTGTGAGACAAATATAGCTCCAGTATCTACATTTAAACTTATCAAGAAGTGAACAAAGCCTAAGTTTCACATAAAGAAAGAAATAAAATTAATCTGGATCTGAGTCAGAGGTAAGTCTGGATTTTTGCCCACATTTTATGTTCTTTTTCCAGTTTTAAATGCACTAAGAGTAATGCACAGTAATCATGAGGCAAAATCAGATCTCTCTGGCACATCAGCTTGTTTTCCAAGTTCATCCAGATCCTCCAGTAAGTACTACTGGGCCTTGGGTTGGGAATGCAATATATCATTGGTTAAGGAGGTGGGCAGGGGGGTGGAGAACAGGCTGGCCTTCATAATGAGTTCCCATTAGTGTTATCCCACAAAGACATTGGCCCTGGTCTCTGGGAGATATTAACTGTCTATCACAGGTGAAAAACGTCATCTATAGTTGGAGTTGCAAAGGAGGGTTTGGACCTGAAAATTATTTCTGGATTTAACTCTCAACAGCATTTATGCCATCTGTGCCTTTTGGAGCTGTTCGAATTGAATTACCTCACACAAATATGACTTTTTGTGAAAACTAGACCTCCCTCTCAGTTTTAGTGAGATTTTTTGATCTGCTACTTAAGCATTAAGTAAGCAATATGTGTGTCTATGGATTGCACCCATATATTTAATGGATTCAGCTTGCTAGTGTTAGCGCATACTTTTCATTCTCATATACAGTGGGTACGGAAAGTATTCAGACCCCTTTAAATTTTTCACTCTTTGTGTGATTGCAGCCTTTTGCCAAAATCAAAAAAGTTCATTTTATTTCTCATTAATGCACACTCAGCACCCCATCTTGACAGAAAAAACCAGAAATGTATAAATTTTTGCAAATTTATTAAAAAAGAAAAACTGAAATATCACATGGTCATAAGTATTCAGACCCTTTGCAGTGACACTCACATTTAACTCACATGCCGTCCATTTCTTCTGATCCTCCTTGAGATGGTTCTGCTCCTTCATTGGAGTCCAGCTGTGTTTAATTAAACTGATTGGACTTGATTAGGAAAGGCACACACCTGTCT
>VUQH01042220.1:0-15736 GCA_015106775.1 Etroplus canarensis | reverse complement strand
TGTTTATGCAGAGCATTCCAGTGTGACGCCTCCCCGGCACATTAAAGAGCCCCCCCAGCAGGCTAAGTGGTGCCCCCCCCAGCATGCATCCGTTGGGCCAAAGAAGGGGGTCGTATTTGCTTTATTGAGTTTGTTTTGATTCTACAGTCAGTATCCAATAGCCGTCCAAAGTGCTAAGCTCTGAGTTTGTTGTTGAACTGTATGCATATCCTTTTGAAGTGACGGGAAACCGAGTTAACTTCCACTGAGAAGTAGCGTCATCAGACATTCAGTTACATCGAAAGCACTGACAACAGAGGTTTCCACACTTTCTGGCACTTGCCCAGACGCTCAGGGTGGATCTAAAACTTGTTAAAACAGGTATTTATTTATTTTTGATTTTACAGGAAGGTTAGTTATTCTCAGGCCTACAAATTTAGCCATTCAAAGACAAAAAAGTAAAACCAGACATGTCTTCCCACCACTTGTTTTGCATAGGACAATGATAACATGCTTAATGCATGTCAGGTCTGCTTTCACAGCAGAAAGGAGTTAATAAATTCTTAAGAAGCTACGAAAGCAAATACTGGCGAGAGCTGCTAAGGAAATATTTAAAAGATTAGCATCTAAACTGCTGCAGGACTATGCAAGATGTTATACATGAACTATTTTACTAATCCTAAAAGTTACATTTATACACAATGGTCATTTCACCAAGTTTAGTATATGTTAATAAATCTGATCTTACATTGGCTAATATTTGTAGATTTTGGTCTAATTTTATTTAGTTGAGACTTTATGATTCTGAGTTTGTGCTTCTGCTACTCTGTAAGTCTCCTCATATACATTTTTTTCTTTAATATACCATAAAATCGAAAATTTTGCATGTTGGTATAATGTCCTGTGCAAAATCTCAAGCTGCCCTTCATTTCCTCATAATTTGCTTCCAAGGAACCAGACTTCATTGTTTTTTTTTTTAAAGTGCTCTTGAGCAATAGTTCTCTAGGCTTTCTGAAGATGTTTCAAATTTTTTCTTTGGATAGTGGCTGCTTTTTCAAATTCATTTTTAGTCAAGTCATTATACCTGACCATTTTCAGAGGAATGTTGTGTTTTTTGTTGTGCCATTGTAACACTAGCCTATGAATCACTCAAGCATAAAAAAGGCACCTACCACAAGGGATACACCAGTGTTGTGTCTATACATACAAGACAACTAAGCAAATAACCATTTTAAACTGTATCTTTAAGCACTTTGGTACTAACAGCCTGACACAAAAACACATCATTTGTTTCCATTTCTTTAGTTGAATCTATGAAAAATGCTGTAGATAACACAGTTTGACAGACATAAATTAATATTTTTTGCATCAACAAGATGAGTTCCAAAAGGCTATTAGCTGAAAAATTGGCATATCTCGGCAGGGTGGGTAGTGTGTCCTTAAAAAAATCTGAGGAAACTGGAAAGTGGAGGACAGAAGAAGAAGTGACTGGCCTAAAAAAAAAACTTTCCGCAGCAGATGAACAGTATTTGAAAGTCATGTCCTTAAGAAATAGGAAAACATCCAGCAAAGACCTGACACAGCATCTGAGAGATGCACCAAGCCTTTCAGTTGCTTGCTAAAGCCTCATAAAAATAGTCTCAGTGGAAGGGTGGCTGTGAATGAGCCATTCTTAAGGAAGGAAAACAGGGAGTAGAGGCTGAGGTGTGCCTAATTACACAAAAACTGGACTGAAAAATCAGTGGCAACAGGTCTTGTGATGTGATGAATCCAAATTTGAAATTTTTGGTTGAAATCGCCATCCACGTGTATGGAGGTCAGGAGAGAGGTACAACACTGAGTGTCTACAGCCATTTGTATAACACAGTGGAGGCTCTGTCATGGCTTGGAGCTGCATTTTAACCAGTGGTGTTGGGGACCTTGTTAAGATTGAGGGACTTATGAATGCAGAAAAGGACCAGATCAACCATGCAATACAGTCTGAAAAGCATCTGATTGGCAACAGCTTTCTTTTTCAGCATGAAAATGATCCCAAACATGCTAACTGGATAGAAAAACATAGAGTGGAAAACTATCATGGATTGGCCTCCCCAGGAGCTGGACCTCAACATTACTGAAGCAATGTGGAATCATTGTGACAGAGAACAGAACAAAAGGCAGCCAACATCCAAGGAAGAGATTTTGCCTTATGGGCTGTATATCTGTTTATGTTTGCACATTTCAATAAATCATTGAGCCTATTTCCCATTTTCCTAGCAAATCATAACGCAAGTGAGTGGTTGTTGAAGACTTTTTCACAATGCCGTACATATAGGGTACAAACAGGACCGAATAGGTTTGTGCTTTCTTTTCAAAAGCGCAAAATAACCCCAACATCTTGAGGACCTACACCATATGATATACCAAGCCCCACTTCTGATACCATCTTTCTTATCTTTCATTGCCATTTTGTCCAATTAGTGCAAAAATGAGTAGTGGAAGGTGTGGACAGCTGACAGTTGTTTCCGAATCAGGCGCATACTGTGACTCACTGAGACGTTTTTATCTGCTTTTTATAGACAGACATTCAGACTCAATAAAAATACAGATGTACATGATTATATTTGTCACCAACATCAGATTAACAGTGGAGCTGAATACGATGATGATGCAGTCAACTCAATTATCTCAGTGTGTATGTCTGTAAACTCGAGATAACGTAAAGCTGTCATAGATGAGTCACTTTAGGGCAGACAAAAGGCTGTCTGGGGACCTGGATGAATCTCCTTCATCATTCCTTCTGGATCTCTTGAACCTCACCAGAAGACAACTCTTAACACCACCACAAGAGCCACCCTTGGCTCCTTGTCATTTTTGCCTCCCTGTTAGGCTGTATACCACAACTGTATCTACCAAGCACCGATCAGGAAACACTTACGGACTCACAAACGTGTAAAAACACATGTGCTCAAAAGTTGTTCTTGTTACAGTTTTTTAAAAAACAAACAACAGAAAACAAGACACAAATACACAAATTGTGCCTTTTTCTAAATGCCATTTCCTCAGTAAAAGGAGGGGCTGAATCAGTGGGGCAGATGTATTTTTAGATGGAGTGAACAACTGCAGTCACTCTGTGAGTAACTCTGGCTAGAACAGAAAATAAAAAACATACAAAAAAGGCTGAAGGAGTAAAACTCATTGCAGGACCCCAAAGTTAAACAGTGTTTAAGCCACAGAAATCACTTCCACATGGCTGACTCGAAAAGCCAAAACAAGACCATGATTAATGATATTTACTGGCACACTGTCAGTGTGCATGAAATATACAATAGTCACTGCAGAAGTCTAATGTATGCCCCAATCCATACTACCAATTGCTCAACACATGGAGGACATTCAGACTCATGTGATGAGTGTCTTGACAGTCTGGTGGTTTAACATATTAGTCAGAGGCAGTGATTGGAAAATTGGTAATATGTGACAGTGGGATAAAAAGACAGACAGGGAAAGATGGAAAAGACGGTGGGGCCAACTTGAACTACATACCTGACATGAAGGAAAGAAGATGTATCACAGGTAGACGTCATCATGAAAACATGGAAGGAGAGAAAAAAAAGAGAACAGTTAATAGTAATTAATAACAAAATGAATTTCAGCAGTGTGTATGCGTAATCTTATGTGATGTATGAAGCTGGCATGTGTGAATGTGTGTCATCCTGAGGTCTTAGCAAGCCAACAGTGACAAACCGAGCTGTCAACTGGTGTCTCAGTGCAGCAGTCAAAATAAACCTCCTGCAAACCATAAATTGCACACACACACACACACACACACACACATGCTTTGAGCTTCTACACTTGGAAGAATCTACATGGACATCATGCATTCTCTAACTGCTAAACTTGGTCTTAGCTTCTTAAAATCCACCAGGTCAATGGTGACCCATCTAGGACTAAGGTTATGATTATGGTTTATTTGAAACACACAGTGAAAAAGCTTTAAGCAAAAAACTATTTTGCCAAAATGTAGCAGATTTCATTTGAAATGGAAGATCTTCCATTCTTAAAACATGCCTATTTAGCATGTAACTAAAACAAAATCCAACTGTAACTCTAGACAGGTCGCTGGTGACCTGGATGTTAAGAGGTTAACATAACACATATATATACAGCCCCAGCCCTAACCCTACACCTAACTGTAAAACCAGACCTTAACCCTGAAGCACCTCTTTGAAGAAATGAGAATGTTCTTCACTTTCTTGAAACTTACTTTTGAAGTGTTAAAAGAAATTAGTGGTGCTAAATATAGTAGCACTAACACAAAAAGAAAAGAAATTGTGTAACAGTACACTTGAAAGTCTGTCTATCACAGGTGTACTTTTGTCACTCACCATTCCACCCTGTTCAAAAGAGTGGGATGTCACCTTTAACAGTCAGGCTAGTCACCTCTACTCTGGCTACACATAAATTACAACCCCAATCCTAAGAAGGTTGGGATGCTGCGTAAAATACAAATTAAAAACACAATGCAATGATATGAAAAGCTCATAAACCAATATTTTATCCACTAAAGAAAATAGAAAACATGTTGAAAGTGAGACATATTGCTATTTCACTGGAACCAATTACACATGCTGTTCTTAAATACAAAAATGTATTACTATCCTTAGACTGAACATGTATGAAAACCAGAACCCAAGCTCAACGAATTTTAAGATTATACTTTCAGAACAGAGTTACGTGATGCACAGTAAAACAGGTAAAACCCATGCTAGAAGAGGTCAAGAGAAGGAGATGCAATCTGTGCAGCTGACTCAGTTTAAACAGAAGTTAAAAAGAGATCACAGACAGATTATTTAAAACAGACTACTTAACTTGTATATGTTGATGACTTTTCAGTGGAGAGTTACAGAAAGTTACTCAGGAAGTTAAAAAAAAAAAATCAAGAGGTGTTTGCAGAGTTTTGTTGAAAGATTTAAAACTGAGCATGGATACTTATGCAACACATACTCCCAACATTAGAACTGTAACCAAATAAGACTTCAACCAGGTATTTACATTACATGGGTTTTACCCTTGTAAGATGCCACAATGCTCACACATACAAATATTCACATATTTTCTCTTTGCCAGACCTGGTTAGTTAACTTCTTTCCAATTAATGCATAAGGGAACACGCCACTGATTTTTTTTTTTTTTTTGCAGAAAACCTGCACAGAAAATCACTGCTCTGTACCCAATATACAGGAATCCTTTAACTTCTGCTAAATTATGTCCCGGATCCAGCTTGAAAGTGATCCTTATTTTAAATATCTCTGAACACAAGGGGGAGCCTTTTGGCAGCTGAGCAAGAGAAAAGCTGCATTATACATGAATCCTCATCCGCTGACAGATCTGACAGAGCCATAAGGAAACCATATCTACAATAGTTTCTGTTGTTTTTGTGAAACTTCCACCAGCTCATAAACAATACTGTGGAGCACTTTACATGAGAGATTATCCATTAATCAGCATCATTGGCACTTTAATGGCCACTCCAACCCAAACTCTAGTCTCTGATTGATTTATAGGCAATAGAAGAAGAAAGTTATTCTTTAGTGAAGAGGCACTTTCTCACAGTGACTTGACTGGTTAGGGAGGAATTTACTGACAGTGATCTCAGTGTCTCCACCTGCAAATAATGACTGTAAACATCTCTTTGCATTTCTAAACAGCCTAAGAAGATTGGCAAGGGCTTGTCTCATGCTGTTTTCCAAGCCCTTTCTTTCCCTCTTTCATTACTCCCCAGCTTCTACCATTCATCTCTGTCTCATATTGTTCCTTCGAATTAGCTCCTTTTTTCAGCCGTCTATGTGAAGGATCTATCTTCTGCTATGCATCAGTGTTTCTGTCTGTCTTAATGAACAAGAGCAACATTGCCACAGAGTATCTGACAGTCATTAAAGTCAGATTATCACAACAGACTTCATCAAAGTCAGATTACTTCAGTGCAGCTCATCAAAGTCAGATTCTTTACAGCTTTTTACAGTTTAATATCAGGATCAACGAGGATCAGCTGAGGTCTGCACTTCCATTTAAACTTCAAAAAGTCACGCAGGGGCCCGAAGCCTGCAGCATCCGCATTTTAAGTGGACATGGACAGAGAGGTTAAACAGTTACTGAGGGAGAAAAAGATGCAAAGGACATCGCAGGACTTCAAAAAACCTGACAAAAGCACCTGAAAGCAGCTGTGACATCTTAATACATTACCTGTACTTCAGACTAAACTGACCAAACAGAATACTAATTATTGGTATGAAGCAATGACTCATGCACACGCCTTGTATGCAGCTGAGAACCAGAGCAGGCACACAACGCACACTCAACACGTGTTCAGAAAGAAGCAGATGGAGACGCAAAGCAAACCAAGCTTCTGATCAACAATATCTAGGGTTCCCAAAGTGTGGCTCATGTGTCAGTGCTCCCCTTACCAACATTTGATGCAATGCAGTATGATGCATTTTATTCAGCCACAGCGCATTGTGAAGAAATGAGGCAGCCATGTCACAAATTTATAAAATCATAAAGCAGCACAAAAATGTCCATTAACAATACCAACAGAGACCACCATGCCCTAAAGAGAAACATTAGAAACACTACCCTAAAGTGTTTGAAGTGTGCATGTTTCTCTCTCAATCCCATTTTTGAGAACCTATGCACTATATGCTACAGCATAAAGTGGATAAAGTAAAAGGAATACATTTTTAATCTATGACTTCATCATCAGGTGTATTGAATTGATTTTTTGGATCTATACCATAATCCAGCAAAAGTTCTAAGTCTTGTTACCTCTCTTTGCCCTTCAATTAAATCTGCTGTTTGACATGGTTGCATACTTTATTGAGATGTATTTCCTTTGGGCTTACCACTGTCTGGAGTTTAACTCACAGGCACACACATATGCCCATATGTACATGCACAAAAGCAAGGCTACTCAAGTATAACCACTTTGTATGTAAGAAAAAACAAGAATCCCAGTAATGTAAATGTTTGTGCCTTTAATGTTATTTGGCTCATTAATTAGTATTGGGACCTAATGTTAGGTTGTGCTCAGAATAAGAAAACTGGTACATATATGAAAGAAATTTGTCTAACTTCATTTATGTTCATTTCAGATATTTCCATAAGTTTTAGAGGAACACAAACAGTACATAAATAGAAAAATTCAACCAGTAACTAAACTGGTTGTGTAATTTTAGTTCGAAAATGCCCTATTAAAGGCCAACAGTTCTCTCCTGCTTTCTCTCCCTGCTGTTCAATCCATGCTGTTCTCATTACAACTACACACACACACACACACACACACACACACACACAATCTGTAACTGAGTTCTCCAGCCTGTCCCCCACTTTGACATGAACTTCAGTCAATTTGGGGTGCGGATATATTGAATGTGTTATGTTGTAATATGAAATACAAAATATTTTTTGGTGTAGCTGGATAAATCACTTTTTTGGACACAGGTACTTAAAAAAAATTTTTTGGATAATGAAGAATTTTGATGTGAGAAGAGATTAAAGCGATATACTGTACAGTCCTGCACGCCTCATTCACTGTAACTTATGTAACTCAATGATTATTAAATCCCATAAAGTAAACTAAAGCATTCTCTTGGGGTCTTTCACTGCCGTAGCTGGGCGCATATGTGTTATTTATAGTAGTGCAACTCAAATTCATCTACTATGTCAACAATTAGTACAACTATGATTTAAGACTTTGAGTTTAATTCTTGTTTATTTAACTGTAAATTGTCCAATAGCTGCTTCATTCACACATTTTCATTCTTAAACTCTTGCTGTTGCCTTTTCCCTTCGCCCCTCTCCTTTGCTTTTTCTTTTCTTGCACAACCTTCATACATGTCCTTGCTTCATACAAAAGAACATGCTCTACCCTGATGTCATTAATGAATGAACATGATGAACATTACTGGGGCTATGGAGTGAACTGATGAAGAGATTGATAGATTCCTCTCTCTGCATCTGTCCCTACTGAACAATAGAGACTGGCCAAAACTCTACAAAGATCTTTATCACTTATCTCTTTCCTCTCCCCAGAGGGTTAAAACAACACAGATCAGCATGTGATCTGTTTTAATTCTGCAGCGTCCAGGTTAGACACAACAGGGGATCTAGTGGAGAGCAGTTCACTGAGATAACATTAGCCATTAGCTCACGGATGGCAGCTTGAGACTGGTCAGTTGTAATTTGTGTTGGGAAAAAAACTCTCTTCGCCAACAGAAGTAAGCATGTGTGTCCAGTGGAGTCTGCAGTCTATTAAAATAAAAGCATGGCCAATAAATCATTATCATCTTTTCCCATCCCCCGTAAGCATTGTACAAATCAATGACCCTGCACAGCCTGATTCAGTATTAGTAAGATAATTAGACAGAGAATGTAGGGGGAAGAGTGTATGACAAAGAGATAGCGTCTCTGTGAAACACACTGGTTTTATTACACAGTCTGTTAGTGGTAGAAAGAGGGATGAAACTTGTGTTGAGTGAGCGGCTGGTTATTGATGCCTCAAGGACTCACTACGCCGGTACTTTCAGTGAAAAAGGACTGCACATGTGAACTGCAGATGAATAACAGAAGCCTCTCTACTTCTCAAACCCCTTTTTCCCATGCTAGAATCTCGGAATTGTCTATTTGTCACTTTGCCCATCTCCTCTTTTTTATATGTCTACAATTGTTTTCTTCTTCCCATATGCTTCTTGCTCAGAGTTAGCTGTCGCTCTTATTGCAGAGTGATGGCTCAGGTCACACATCTGGCATCCCCTGGCAGGGAAGTCCCCTGCCCAGCCTCCTTCACCACCCCCACTCTTTTTAATAGAGCTGACTGGATTGAGATCTTTCGTTGGTTCTTGGTGCCTCCTGAGAAAACAAAACCGATACAGAACCAAAACAAAGAGGGGAGGTCTGTCTTTCATCTCTGAGCTGAGTAGGGGTTATACATGCTCCCACTCCAGGTCTTTTCAGCACTAAACTGCAACAAAGAATTTATCAATAATCAATTAATCTGTAGTAAATATGATAATCTATGATTATATGGTAATTAGTTGTTTTTTTCCTCCTACATCCCCTTCTTTTTTTTACTACCCTCTCCTCCCTTCTACTAAGCACCCAGCACCCAGTTGGTAGGTCATCCAGTAACCAGGGCTGAATAAAAAGAGCTGTTGCAAAGCAGTTTGCCTGCCTGTGATAACAATGCTAAGACCCAAAACTAACGTAGCCTATTGAGCAAACGGAAGACCACTAATCTCCCTATAGAGACACCCTGCAGGCCAGACCAGCAGACTGAGACTCAGACATCCACTAAGTGCCACACAGTGCAGGTTTAACATAGAGTCATGTTGCTGCATCCACAAGCTGTCGAGCCAAAATTCTCATAGACAAATCTAATGGTCTAAGAACCTGATGTTTTGATTTTACCCCAGTGAGTAATCCAGCACAGTTTGGATGATCTATACTCTTGTTCTATTTTATTCTTACAGTACACCAAAGTGCAGGCAGCACGGTGATGTGATGGTTAGCACCACTGCCTCATTGCAAGAAGGCCCTGGGTTTGAATCCACTAGTCAGCTGGGGCCTTTTTGTATGTAGTTTGTTTGTTCTTCTCGTGCTTGTGTTGGTTCTCTCAAGGTACTCCAGCTTCCTCCCATAGTCCAAAGACATGATGGGGTTAGGTTAATTGGTTACTCTAAATTGGCTGTCGGTATGAGTGTGAATTGTTGTCTGTCTCTCTGTGTGAGTCCTGCGATACCTGTCCAGGGTGTACTTCACCTCGTGCCCCTTGGTAGCTGGGATAGGCTCTAGCCCATCTGCAACCCCGAATGGATAAGTGGAAGAGAATGGAACATGCTCTATAATCATGCAACCATTTGTATATTTCTCTAGATCTCAAAGAAAAACAGTGGTTGCCAATTGCATGTTGAAATGGTCAAAATGTGGTATTTCACATGACATCTAATTTCATCAATCAATTCTCCAAAGAGAAATACCGTATCTGAAGTATGAAATGAACCAATGCGGCTTTGACTTTTAATGCTTTAAACTTTCTTGCTTGTGAATGTCGAAAGATGATGGCAGAAGCACTTAAAAAGTGGCCAAGCTCTCTACATTTAGAACAAAGTAGCAGAGTAAAAGAAAAAAAAGCAATACCAAGAGATGCCACACCAAGCAACACCAAGAGAAAAGATGAAACTAACCAAACCTGGGCAGCTGATGACCATGAACAGGATGAAATTAAAATGCTTTTGTAGACTTATGCAACTGTATAAATTCACAGTGACAGTGATATGAGGAAGCACCTGAACTGCTGCTTTTCGTCATGTGGATGGCGAATTAGGGGCTCTTGGTATACATTTGTCACAGACTGTATGTGCATGATTACTGTTCCAACAGCTGGGTCCATTAGAGCAAAAGATGATGTTTGCATCTTCTGTCTAGTAGTTAAGTCCAGTGTGTCATCATCCTCTCATCCTCTCTAATGGGTTTGTTGCCACACTGGCCATCCATTTGCTTTCAGTGAGTTTTTGAAATGTACATAGGACAAAGTTGAGTAAACAGGAGATTTTAAATGCTGGGTAGAAAAAGCAACATTCAAACATGTAGTCTCACATAGAAAAAAGAAGGTATCTAATTCTGAGTAATCCTGAAGGTCACATATGCACACATATGCTTCCTGAGACAAGACAGATGTTCAGCATTGCTGAGAAACGTGATGTTGATCTAATACTGCATATTAAAGGATGCATGTGAAATACAGGACAGGATTTGGGCATGTCACTTTATGAAAAGTATTTAGCATATATTTATTCAGAACATAAATACATGTTACACTTACTGGTTCTTAAAGAAACTGATTGGTTCTGACTGCAGCTGTGCCTCCCCCAAAAGTCAGCTAGATGGAGGAAAACCAGTCACTATTGAGCAATTGCTCTGCACTGACCTCAACTTCACCTTTACTTCTTTCATATTTCATTTTATAGTTCTCTTCTTGGACTTTTAAGAGCCCAGAGCAAAGAAAGGGATGTCTGAGAAGACCATGAGGCTATCACAAAGGTATTCTGTGGAGGGACAACAGGATGTTCACTGAAAGTCTGAATGTGACCCCCAGTTTAAGTTCAACTCGGTCATTGTCTGATTCACATTATCAACTTTGTAAGTATGATAATTGCATGTCATGTGAGCACAGACATATTCTTATTACATATATAAAATTTATTGTGACTTCTAAACAATGTTACCACCCTTACAGGGGTGAATGCTAAACTCTGATACCAACCAAACTGTTTATCTTCTGACCCCTGGATGCTGTTTTCGAGCATAAAGATTGATTTATATGGGGTTGTGTGTGGTCAGTATTTTCTCCTGCTGATGGTGGCACATCACCAAACATTTTCTGCTGCTTCAGGCATCATATACATATAGAAGTAATCTGGTCAAAAACCACCTCATTTTTCTTTTCCACATTTGAAAAAAGGCTGCAGTCACAAATCACTTTCAGTGGCCCACAAGGGAAAGTTCTTGCACTTTCAAATGCTAAAATAAATACATGTGGACAGGAAAACTATGCTCCAAATTTCCAGTGGAAGATTTTTATTTATTTTAAACTTTTCTGAAATTTAAAGGACATTTTAAAAACAGTCTGACCATGACAAACTTACAAAACATGCACACAGATCTCCTATACAAAAGCACTCTAAACTGTCCAAAACCACGTGAGCCATCCTTGCCTCCACTCTCAGTGCACAGTAAAGACATGGACTCATAATAAAAATCCAATAAACCATTCCTGTCTTTTTATTCATTCTTTTATAATTACACATTCTGCTTACTGATAACTTAATTGTAAATATTTTTAGGCTGAAGTGCAATAGCTGGTTTAGTTCACAAAAGGCTCTTCCTGCCTTATAACAACAAACCTCTGGCTATTGTCTGTGTGGGTTGGACAATCAAATGTATGTTTTTGTGTGAGTGCCTGTGTGTTAAAAAAAAGAAGAAAGAAACATGCTGGGTGCACTGACCGAGAGAAATCAGCCATGTCATGGGGTTGTTGCCCTCTGCTGCCACCCTGCCTTCATGCCCTCAGGCTCAGCCAGGTTCCCGGGAGCCCAATCAAAACCTAGAGTCACCCAGCGACCTTTTAACCCCAGCTGTAAGCGCTCTGATTAAGACCTCATCAACACGCTGTGGCCACTGCAGCTGCATGCTCGTGCACACAAGCCTCGCTTTGTCCACCTTCAACACACATACATTTGTGTGCACAGCACGAGGGTGCACAGCACACTGACCCAAAATCACTGGGAGGTACTTATCTTACAAACCTTTAACTTACATGACCAGCTTTGTAATCTCCCCTCCTCCCTCGCTTGCTGTTTATGTGTATTCAGTGCATGTGTGTGTTTGAGAACAGAGCAGTGAGGTGTGAGGAGCAGGAAATGAGCATCCAGATAACACTAAGCCTAGACTGATATCCATTCAGCACAGCAGCATGAGCTAACATTGTGTGCATCTGCAGGACGAATGATGTCAGATCAGTTGGACAGGAATAAGATGGCAGGAGGCAGGAAGAATATAAGACCTGGTTTTCAAACAAGTGGATGCACCTTGAAAGTGAAGCTTAACCCCCTGGAACACTCAGACTTTAAAGTTCACCCTGCTTTTGTATTCTTGTGATTAAATTGTCCCCATAAAGCACTGCAGTTGCTAATAAGCTCCACAGCCTTGCAACAGATAATTTTCAAATCAACTGAAATTAGGAATTAAGCAGCTACTACTTATGTCTAGAATCTAAAGAAGAGGTTTTTAATGTCCTTTGGGGTGCAGCTTGTTTCTGAAGGAATTTCTTTAGAGGGGAAAAACTAGATCTCTTAAAACTCCTGAGAAATAGCAAACATAATTCAAAAATTCAAGAATTCCCCTCTCAAAAGTGTTATCTTAAACTCTTATTATCAACAGCAATCAACAAACTGTGGGTCACATATGCATGGGTGAAAGTCATGGTGAGGCATGAGACTGTGGGAGTGGAGCGAGGGTCAGTGTGAAGCTCCAACTAAAACAAAAAGTTTCTCCTCTGAGGATATTGCCAGCTATTCAGCAAAAAGTATTCATAAATTTGCATCCTATTTGAGCTTGTGACTGAGACACCGAGTCTCCCATGTGAGACTCATGCAGACAGTTGGTTGTGCAAGCACACATAATGGCATGCTTGCATCTCCACACACATGCAAACATACTCGATTTAATGGGAGTCAAAGAACCAAGGAGAAAGAAAACAATGGAATATTTGGAATTTATCCCAGACTGCTGCTAGGGTTCACAGTGGGAGCTGGTGCTATAGTTTTATTAATCCTGACTGAACCTCATCCGTTGGGCCACCAAACAGACCATTGCACTTTCATCAGCTGTACAGCACGGAGACATCAGATCCATGGACCTGCTCAAATTTTTTCACAAGGGTGTGCTCACAGACTGCAGAAATAGGTAGAAATATCACATATAGAGGCAGATCTCATTTCAGGATATATCAGCTTACATTTTTATAGAGAATTGGCCATAAATCATAAATTCTTAAAATTTCACAAATTAAATCCCAACAAGGAGTGACATTCATTAAAGGTCAGCTGATAATAAATGCCAAATAATAGTGCAGATGAGACCCATCGGGCATGGAGCCACTGCAGCTGAGGCATGTATGACAAGGGGTAGATTCTTGGGAACCGCTGATATAGATAAATCGGGAAAGCCAAAGTCAAATAAAAATACACAGAAAGCATGAACACTGTCTAATATGCATGAGAATACAAGCCAGAAGAATCAGCCAGATGATGCTGTTCATTTTCCTTGTGGCTTTATGATATCATGAAGACAAAAACCTTTTCCCTGCCTTTTAGTAGCATGACATTACATTACCCACTAACTTTATCGCTTCTCCTTCCATGTAACCTGAACATGAACACATACAATTATTCAAAGCTAACCCCCTGTAGGAGGGCATTTACCATTCATATCCACCATCCTTCTGTTAGTTTGGAAAAAAACAAACTACATACAGCAGTAAATGATGACTATCTAAAAGAGGAACCATGTGCTGTTTGCTTGAAAAATCCAACAATGGAAGACCTTTAAAGAGGTGGAGAGAGGCATGAATTTATCTGTGCTGTTCACCAGGCATAACAGCCCCAGACTATAAGAATCCATATCAGTTCTTTTTGTTATTTATACTGCTTTTTGTTCCATACCAGGCAATAAATATGACTGATTATCTCATAACAGCTGAAGATGGTGATTGACTAAAGGTTGGCTGGATAGGAAGCAAAGAGTTGGACCCAGAAAGTATAAGAGAGGCTTTCTTCCCAAAATCAAAAGCTACCATGTAAAGGTTTGGGGTGGAACATTCATCTGACTTGCAAAACCACCCAGTGGTGAATATAACAAGTAACTGAACAAGAACAACATGTTTGTGCTTTACGTGTATTAGCCCAAACAACCACATACATTTTATTTAGCTGCTGGTGATTCATCTAAGCATAGATTTTAAGATTAATTAATTAATTTTTGGCCTACCAGACAGCTAATAATTTAGGTCTTGCACATATGAGCCTAATAAAGGATAATACTGAAGACTAATTTCCCATATATTGCAACAGACATATTTTAAAATAACTGCCTAGCGTCAGATCCCAAGCCCGGGTAAATGGGGAGGGGTTACATCAGGAAGGGCATCTGGGGTAAAATCTTTGTCAAATCAAATATGTGGATTTATACTACAACTTCTATACCGGATCGGTTGCAGCCCGGGTTAACAACGACTGCTGTTAGCCAACAGGGTGCCAGTGGAAACTATGCTACTGTTGGCCGAATACAAAGAAGGCGGAGAGGGGGGAAGTGTGTTAGGAGGCAGAGAAAGAGGAGGAAAGGTAGGATGGTGGTGGTGAGAGTAGGGACTTTAAATGTCGGGACTATGATTGGTAAAGGGAGAGAGCTGGCTGATACGATGGCGAGAAGGAAGGTAGATATATTGTGTGTACAAGAGACCAGGTGGAGGGGAAGCAAGGCCAGAAGCATCGGAGGTAGATTCAAACTGTTCTACTATGGTGTAGGTAGGAAGAGAAATGGAGTAGGGGTCATCTTGAAGGAAGACTATATGAAGAGTGCTCTGAAGGTGAAGAGAGTGTCAGACAGAATTATGAGTTTGAGGCTGGAAATTGAATGTTGTTAGTGCATATGCCCCACAAGTTGGATGCCAGTTAGAAGAGAAAGAGGAATTCTGGAGTAAGCTGGATGAAGTGGTAGAGAGTATTCCCAGGGGAGAGAGAGTGGTGATTGGAGCAGACTTCACTGGGCATTGTAGGTAAAGGGAACACAGGGGATGAGGAGGTGTTGGGTAGGTATGGTGTTAAGGAGAGGAATATCGCAGGACAGATGGTAGTGGATTTTACAAAAAGGATGGAGATGGCTGTGTTGAACACATATTTCAAGAAGAGGGAGGAACATAGAGTGACCTTCAAGAGTAGAGGAAGGTGCACACAGGTGGACTATATCTTAAACACAGCATGCAACCTGTAAGAGGTAAAACTTGATGGTTGAATGAGGAAGTGTATGAAAGTATTCAAAGGAAGTGATAAGTGTTTTAACATGTCAGTGTCCTTAGGTATTTATTGTTTTCATATATGTTTTGCCTTTTCCTGCTGCTGGGATACTGTTTACTTGTCAAAATAAAATGAAAATGAATGAATGA
>VUQH01042217.1:0-11534 GCA_015106775.1 Etroplus canarensis | reverse complement strand
TCGTGTTATGAATCCACATATTTGATTTGGCAAAGTTTTTATGCCGGATGCCCTTCCTGACGCAACCCTCACCATTTACCCGGGCTTGGGACCGGCACTAGGACTACACTGGCTTGTGGGCCCCTGTGGCTGGTTTATTTGACTTTCTTGCATATAGGGTTTATATATTTTATCTTAGCCATATTGTTGTAATAGTTGCAGTATGGGGTTTAGCATTGTTTTGCTGAAATATGCAAGGCCTCGTCTGAAAAAGACACGATCCTGAGGGGAGCATATGTTGCTCCAAAACCTGTATATATTTTTCAGCATTGAAGGTACCTTTCCTTATGTTGGCAGTACCATGAAAGTTGCAGTACCATGAACATTGCCAGTACCATAGACACTAATGCATCCTCAAACCATCAGAGATGCAGGCTTTTGAACTGAGTGCTGATAACAAGAGGGATGGTCCCTCTCGTATTTAGTCCAGAGGACATGGCATCCATGTCCAAAAAGCATTACAAATTTCAATTTGTCTGACCAAATGACTGTAGAAAAGATGGATGACCTCACAGCTCCCCAAAAGTGGAGCCAAAATGTCTGTATCATACCTTGCTGACTGGCCACATATTTCCTAAGTCTAAATTCTGAAATTGCTCCACAGCCTGTAGATACAGTTTCTCACAGACTGCTGAACCTCTGCCCATATTTACTTTTGAAAGACTCTGAGGTGCTCTTTTTATACCAACTCCTGGCCTGTTGCCAATTGACTTAGTCACATGTTCCTTCAGCCGTTTCTTTTTAGTGCCTCTTACTTTTCCAAACTTTTGTTGCCCTTTTCCCAACAATTTTGAGATGTCAAATTCAAGATCAGCTCATTCAACATTTGATGTGTTTTTTTATGTTCTTTTGTGAATAAAATGTTAGTTTATAAGATTAACAATTCATTCTAGTTTTTTAAATTTATATTTTACACAGCCTCCCAACCTACTTGGAATTAGGGTTGTATGATTAGTGTCTCTGCTTTGCTACGTGAGGACACTTGGAAACATCTAGTTGCGAAAAATAGTTTTAAAAGAATAAAACAGTTTACATGGAGGCAGATGATCCGCTGTGGTGACCCCTAACGGAAGCAGCCAAAGGAAGAAGAAGAAGAAGACTTGGACATACCACAGACAAATGTGACTGTCGTCTGCATATAAAGGAAAACTAAAATTAAATTTGTGTTGTTGTATACATTTTTGTAATTTGGTATTTCAATTGGAAAAAGTATGGCCAAGCTGTTAAATAAACTGTCATCACATCAGAACTGAAATATGTGTGGGAAAGGTTGTAAGATGCGGCAGAATATTTTGGTAAAAGTGTTAGAAAATTTTATGTTTACACAGGCACAAACTTCCCATGCACCAGCTCATGCACATACAAGGCATTCTGTCGTCAAAAGTTCTGTGGGATAGTCATAGTCATTACCCTTCAAATGGTGTAACTCTCTCTGCACCCAGAGCCAGAATGCAGTGAGTTGAAGTAACAACACTAGAAACCGTGTTTGGATTCTTTGCAATCTTACGATGTTTACAGCATCAATAAGATTTGGTGAACTTAACGAATTCAGTTTGGAGCACAAGGCTTTCTGACTGCTATTAATGATTTATGTGAAAGAGGGTTTGGGATTGCATAGTTGTAGGAGTGGTGTAAACTAAAAATTACACAAGCTTGATCACAGACACTGAAGTGAATTTTGTGTGTTTGGTAATATTTTTAAAAGTAGTTTGTTGATGTGTAATTTCAAAGCTGGTAAATTGATGAATGTGTTCTGAAATACACTTGCTTGATTAGTAGTAAATAGTAATACTTAGTAGCACTTTATTAGATACACCTAACAAGTGCTAGGTTGAACTCCGTTTGCCTTCAGAATTGGATTGGCATAGCTTCAACAAGGTGCTGAATCCTTGAGGATTTTGGTCCGTATAGACATCATAGCATCACATTTGTCAGATGTGCGTCCATGGTGTAAATCTCTCTTTTCACCACATCCCAAATCTGCTCTAATGGAATGAGATCTGGTGACTGTTGAGGCCGTTTGAGTACACTGAACTTATTGACATGTTCAAGAAACCAGTTTGAGATTATCTGAGCATTGCATTATCCTGCTGGAAGCAGTGTGATGTAATGTACCCAGTGTGATCTGCTGCTGTAGTCCATCTGCTTCAAGGTCCGCAGTGCTGTGCATTCAGAGATGCTCTCCTGGATGTGGGGACACAAGCTCCTCTCACCATGGAGGGTTATGCGTGGAAGGGCATCCAGTGTAAAATCTCTGCCACGTTACCAATGCTGATTAATCCACAGTGGCAAACCCTTAAGGGAGGATATGAGAGAGCAGCCGAAGGTACATTTAGTTTTGGCTTTCTATCAGCTAGAAGCAGTCTCTTTTGTCCTCTGGTATCAACAAAGCATTTTCACCCAGAAAAAATGCTGCTCACTGGATATTTTCTCGTTTTCAGCCCATTTTCTGTAAATCCTTGAGATGGTTGACCAGTAGTTCCTGAAATACCCAGACCATCCCGTCTAGTACCAACAGCCATGCCACATCTAGAGTTACTTAAATCACCTTTCTTCCCAATTCTGGTGCTTGGTTTGAACATCAGCAGGTCAGCAGTAAACAGGTTTAATTAATAAAATGGGTGATGAGTATGTCTTATTATTTACAGTTTGACTTCACTGCATTTCCCAGGCAAATTATGTACTTTACTCCATTACACTTGTTTTATAAGTATACTAACTCATTGCTTTTCTCAATATTATTTTCCAAAACACTGATCATATGCCTTTAAAATAAAACGCTTTTTTAAACTATAGGACTGTGTTTGACATCCTATGAAATATTTGGCTCTAGTCGAGACCTCTCTCATAGGTTCCGAGGGGTTTCAGCAAAGAGTAACTCACCATCCGATTTCACTAGTTTCAGTAATTTCCCAGAATCCCAAAAGGTAAAATATTGGCAGCAGTTCCTTAAAGGTACTCAATGACCATGCAAGTTTATTTTTTGTTGGCTACCTCTGCACAAAACAGAACATTTTCTAAAATGATAATATTGACAAAGACATACTCTTTTTATCTCTAAAGTTGCGTAACTGCAGCCAAAACATAAACTATAAGCTATGACAAAATAGCTTAAATCAAGTTGAATAGATCAGTAAAATAAAACACAATATCACAAAGAAAACTAGCTCAACAGAGGAAAAAAAATACACAAATGACAAGAGCTCAAGTAAAAATGTAAATAAGATACAATAAACCATAATTTCAAAAGCCAAATATAATACAATAAAGGTAATAAATATGTAAGAATTTCAGTAGAATACATAATATAATAATATATTAGTTACACATGTCCTTTTTCTGCAGAACAGTAACTTTTTCTTTTTATAGTTGGGTTTTAAATCATTTATTCTTCTAATACCACTGTTTATGGGTGTTTATCAGTGTAGTTTTATCAGTGCTGCCAGGCAGGTTTTGTTTCTGCAGCTTACTGTAGCTTCCTGTCTAGCATGTAAACATGAGTGTAGCATCAATCTTCTCATTTAACACTCATCAAGAAAGCACATACGCTCTCTTTCCAAAATGTCAAACTATTCCTTAACTGATATGGATAAAATGGTAGCAATTAAGGTTCATCTGCAAGACAATGGAGTCGGTACATTAGCAAAATAATGCATGTAAACATGCAAATGTTCAAGTGGATGTTTGTGTGTGTATTTGTTGGGTGTTAAATTGGCAGTACTTTATCACCCTCTTGTAGCCGTAGAGAACAGACAGAGACCTCCTCTTAAGTTCACGAGCTTTAATTGCGATCAGCTCAACACTGGAGTGACCTGAGGAATATATCCTCTTTTCTATTTTAGGGGAAAACAACAGAACAATTCAGATGAAGAGCACTTTGCATATGAAAGGTGCACCTGATGATGTATAATGGGGCTCTTGTAAATTTGGCTACATGCAAAAATTGAAAACTTGGATGCATTTATGCATGTGTGTCTAACAACGTGCAATCTGTATTTTCTGGTGATAGGTATTACAAATCATTGTCATCCCAGGATCTGGCCAGTAAGAGCATAGTCTTTCACCAAGCAGCTTTACTGCTGCAGTTAGTGGATCAAAGTGCTTATTGAGGTGCATCTTGTTAACAGATGCCTAAATTTACACAACTATCATCTGTCTGTTTCATTGCTTAACGCCCACAAGCAACCGACAAGGGAGGATCAAAACATAACACTGTGAATTTTTCCTGGCAGGGGCTGATTTTCTTTGATTACTGACGGGCGACAATTTCTCCCTTCAGTGATTCCCTGAATGGGCCTGCAGCGAGACCTCAGGCTCAAGAGAGACCACACTTGAGGTGGAAGTGGAGGTGGAGGTCTGCAGAGTGTCTGTTACACTGCCATTGATCGCTGTCTTCCTTTTAAGCTTGTTTGTAATCCATCCTCTGGAAACAGGCATTCTCTCTCATATCTAAAAATTGACTTGTTGAATAAATGTGTAAATTGTTAAACGAGGATCACCATTTGAAATGTTAAACACATCAACTGACAGATGAGATAGCCTTCATCAAGCTACGTCAGGAAGTTAGGCCCAAATCCTCAGAGTGGATTGACAATCCTCAAGGTATTTGAGGTAATTGAACCATTCACGCTCACACCTACTGTCAACTTAGAATCACCAAGTAACCTAGCCCCTTTGTGTGTCTTTGGACTGTGGGAGGAAGCCAGAGCACTTGGAGAGAACCCACTCAAGCACGGGGAGAACATGCAAACTCCACACAGAAGGGCCAAAGCTGGCCAGCTGTTGGATTCAAACCTGGACCCTCTTGCTGTGAGGCAACAGTGCTGACCAGCTGATCAGGCAGTATAATGTATTATATCCAACAAGGATATAATAAATTATACTCATATTTTTTTAAAGAGACAATTGTCAAATCAGTGTACTTCTTACATTTTGCTTTGCATCTTTAAGACTTGCACTTCACATAATTCATTTTTATATCTTTCTCTGATTTTTCCTACCTGGAGAATGCCTGTATCTTTTATTCTCTAAATCCTAACAAATTCTTTTGAGTTGGTAACCTTAGTGCCATTACCTAGGCTTTTTTGTCTAACTTACCAACGCTGAGTCCCACTTAGGCTGGATGGGACTTTAGTTTCTATTTTCTTCACATGTTATCTGCATGCCTGTGTGAGTTTTCTTTAGAAAGATCTTGAGATCATAAATCATTTCTTTCTGTCCACATTTGATGTTTTGCTATCAGTAGATGTGGTCAGTGTTTGTGATGTCTAATAATTCTGGTTGATTTAACTTTTTTGATTCCACTTTATTAATAGACACTCATATCCCTCAGTGTCCCATGGTCCTGACACAAAATTGCACTTAGAGATACCAAGTTAGTGATTTGATGTCAAAAGATAAGCTTTTTACTTGGCCAGTATTGATTAAAAGACATTGGATTGTAAGATACCCTAGAAATACAGCAGAATGCAATCATTAACTGTGTGTCTAGAGTGCAAAATAAAGCTTTCATGGACATACAGTCAGGCTCATACGTTTTTGGACAAACAGTCAAATTGAAATCAAAGTGCAGACATTTAGCTTTCAGTCAAGGTTTTTTTAAGCTTGGAGGAAAGTCCTTTGCAGTCAAGGACTGCCTGAAGTCTAGAACTCATAGACATCACCAAAGGCTGTGTTTCTACCCTTGAGATGCTCTATCAGGACTTTACTGCAGCCACCTTCAATTACTGCATGTTTGTGGGTTTCTCTCCCTTCAATTTTGTCTTCAGTAACTGAAAAGCTGCTCTGTTGTGTTGAAATCTGCATGACTTGGTGATTGAAGAAAATCCAATTTCTTGGCAACCAGAAACCCCTGGGTTGCTTTTGCAGCATGCTTTGGCTCATTATCCATTTGCACTATGAAGCACCATCCGATCAGTTTTGCAGGATTTGGCAAAGAATCTGGCCCTGTACACTTAAGAATTCATCCTGCTACTTCTATCAGCAGTCACATCATCAATAAACACTAGTGATCCTGTTCTACTGCCAGCCATATATGCTGTTGCTGTAATATTGCCTTCACCACGTTTGACCAGTGATGCGGTATGTTTCAGATCATGAGCTATTCCTTTCTTTCTTTGTGCTTTTCTTTTCTCATCATTCTGATACAAGTTCAGTTTGATTTTATTCTTTCAAAGAATCATTTTCCAGAACTTGGCAGGCAGTTTTGAATGTTTCCTGGCAAAGGCTAACCTCTCCTTCCTGTTCTTGAGTGTAACCAGTGGTTTGCACCTTGTTGTAAACTCTCTGTATTTCCAGTGATAAACATGTCTCTTGATTGTAGATTATGACAATGATACATTGACCTCCTTGACAGCGTTTTTGGCTTGGCTAGATGTGAAGGGGATTTCTCTTAACCAAGGAACCAAGAATTCTGTGATCATTATTTTTAGTTGTATCCATGGTTTCCAGGCCTTTCGAAGTTGCTGAGCTGGCCAGTGTATTTCTTTTAAGGAATGTTTCAGATTGTTGATTTAACCACTCCTAAAGTTTTTGCAGTCTTTTTGATAGGTTTTTCAGCCTCATATTGGCCTCCGTCACTTGCACTGACATCTCTTTAGTTTTGTCTTTAATTAACAAGGGAACAGGCCTCACCTGGCCCTGATACTGCTTGTCAGTTAACTGTCCAATTACTTTAAAGATTTTGAAATTGGGGGACTATGTATAAAAATGCCTGCAATTCCTAAACGGTTTATGCACTATTTTTGATAAACTGAAAGTCTGCACTTCAGTGCCATCTTGATTGTTTGGTTTAAAATCCACTGTAGTCATGTACAGAGACAAAATTACAAAAAGTGTACCAGTTTTCAAAAACATATGGACTTAAATGTAGTTTTCCTAGATGTGGGGTGTTAGCCAGTCACCATCTTTGAGTAGCTTCTCATCAATAGAGTTGAGTAAAAAGAAAACATACATGGAGCCAGCATACTGAATTAATGTCTTTGCCCTCTTTGAATACATTCAAGGCAATTTCTCTGATTTTGAACAAGCTCCCTTTTAACCACAAAAGGCTGCATACAACTTCTTCTGCATACATAGGACTCCTCAAGACCTGTTAAACAGAATTAGATGTGTAAAGGTTGGTGAGCTTCAGCGTTTCCTGAAATGAGAAATGTGGAGCATGAAATGAAAGTTTAACATTCTCTGAGCGGGTCTCTGTATGTCTCTTTCTCTCTTTCTCTGAGTGAGGGAAGCAGAGCTGGAATCCCACTGTTTCGTCTCACCTTCATTGTCTCCCTTTATTCTCCGCTAAATGCCACTGTTGGCATCACTGCTCACATTGCTAACATAGATCCCCCCACTCTGTTCTACTGTCCCCTCTGAAATCACTGTGGCTACTGAAGGGTCAGGACATCAAAAGGAGGAGAAAACAAAGTTTGTAAGTATTAGCATTGCTTTCCCTCATCTTCTGGCACACAGAGGGAGAATCAATAGTTTTTCATTAACCTGTCTTCCTCACTGGAAAGTACAGTCCTGCGCACACTCCAGTGGTCATGGTGTTGAATGATGATCTCCTGCTCTAACTTTCACCCAAAGACATAAATTCCACCTAGATGCATAAGCACTCAATCTCTCTAGCAATTTACAAAACCAATACATAAATGTTAATTTTCAAAAGTCAGTCTGGTGCATGAGGCTCAGTTCATGCAATAGAATCTGTGCTCTCTCTTTGGCATGTTCATTTTCTGTGGTTATTATGGGCATTTATGTATTCCAAACATCAGATCATTAGTTCATGAAAAAAATGGCAGTGTGTCAAAAAGAGAACAAGTTATCATATGGCTAAACTGCTTCATATATAGAATGGTGAATAGATGTCTAAAAATATCAAATATTACAATCAGTGGTCACAGAGCTGGAAAAGGGTGAAGTGCCCTCTTGGGGTTATGAGCAAGTTACTGCCAGAATTGGAGGAGTTTAGGTATCTCAGGGTCTTGTTCACAAGTGCCAGTGGATTTATGCTTCTGCATTAAGTCAATGTTGTAGGTACGTCATAGCTGCAAACCCTTCTGAAACCCTTCTGCCGACAGCATCGACCACTCAAGTAGGCTACATCGGAGACTCTACAGAGACTCACCTCAGATGTATAAATTGAGCTTGAGGGTAAAGTGGAGTGGGTGATTGACAGACGGATTGGTGTGGCATCTTAAGTGATGTGGACACTGTATTAATCTGTTGTAGTGAAGAGAGAGCTGAGTGTGAAAGGGAAGCTTTTGATTTACTGGTCGGTCTGTGTTTCTGCCCTCAGCTATGGTCACGAGCCTGGGTAGTGACCAAAAGAATGAGATTGTGGATACAAGTGGCAGAAATTAGTTTCCTCTGAAGGGTGTCTGAGCTCAGCTTGAGAAATAGGGTGAGGGGCTTGGTCATTTGGAAGGCACTCAGAATACAGCCACTACTCTACATCAAAAGGAGCCACTTGAAGTGGTTCAGGCATCTGATCAGGATGCCTCCTGGGCGCCTCCTAGATGAGGTGTTTTGGGCATGTCGTAATGGGAGGAGGCCCCAGAGCAGACCCAGAACATGCTGGAGAGAATATAGTTCTTGGCTGGCTGGGAAGAGCTGGAGGAGGTGGCTGGAAAGAGGGAGATCTGGGTGTATCTGCTTGGACTGCTACCCCTGCACATCAGACAATAAACACAGACTCAGAGACGCTAGATGGATGAATGGATGGATGGATGGATGGCCACAAGTCTGACATGTTATTTGTTCACAAGCACCGGTGGGTGCAGATGGGGGTAAACTGTACTGTTTTGGTAGCCGGTTTACAAGGTTATAGGTCATTTTAGTAATCACCAAAGAGTTTGTAAAGTTTGTAAGTTCTTGTTGACTCAATGATAAAATGCCAGTTGGACCTGTTTATTTGTCTTTAATCTGCATAAAGAAATAACATTATGTAAAAACGCTAGTCATCAAGTCTTTGAATTAAATTGTCTCTCTTTGTTTTCTGTTTAAATAAATGTTTAGCTAGCCACACTGATTACACTGGAAGCCTAGGTAGCTCTGGTTGGTGAGAAATTATTGGATCCCTACGCTATTCCAAACCGCAAATGGATTTTCATCCTAGTAAAAGCTCTGAATGTTGAACAGTTTCCATCCATCCTTTTTTGCAGTTGGTGCAGTTTTCAACTGCTCCCTGTCATCTCTGCTTTGAAGCATGGCTCTGCTAAATACAGTTTGCTGTGGAGAGTGCTTCTTTCACCCCTCTAGTTTTGTGCACCGCTCTGTGAAGACGTTGCACAGAAATTCGTCAAATAATGGATCCAAGCTCGTTTCAGTAGGTTTTTTTTGTGTTTTCTGCAATGAAAAGTGCTATCCTGCTGTGAGGATGTCTGTTTTTGTGATGTTGGTGCAGATCATTTGCCTAATCAGTGATTGTGAAAACGTGTTAATCCTACATTAGTTATTTTTAGCAGCAACACATGGAAGGGAGTACAATTTTTCTCCAGTAAATGACATTCTGTTTAAGTTGAGTGCTCATGCAGAAGCTATGATTGTGAGCAATTACAGAGTTGTGCAGTCTTATTGCTTTGTTTACTTTTTAGTCTAAAAGCTTTGAATCTTTTTAGCTTACCCTGAGCAGACAGACAAGTTAGTTTCCATTCAGATAAAGCAAGGACAGTGTAAGGTCCTCCACAGGTGACTTAATGTCGCTTGGCCCTTTTTCATTAGTTCCATTTCTGATTTTGTGAACTCAAACTAAATATTTTTGTCTGTTAAAATGGTCACTGTGTCACATTATGTGATTGTAGAGTCATAAAATGTTGCCTTTTCATGACTGAGAGATGAGATGGACAACATGTTGCTCCATCCAGCTGATGTATTTCTATGACAAGCCCTTTAAAGTTAAAACTACTGCCCATTATAGACACTGGCAGCACTACAATGTTGATGAACTGATCAGTTCTCCTTGAGCTCGACAATGGTTCTCTACACTGTGTGCACAATTATTAGGCAAGTTGCATTTTTGAGGATTAGTTTTATTATTTAACAACAACAGTGCTCTTGGTCAATCCAAAATGTCAGCAAACCTCAAACCTGAATATTTAAGGAAGTGAAAGTGAGGTTTTGGCTTTTGTACGAGAATATCTGCGTGTGCACAATTATTAGGTAACTATTAGTGTGCAGAATTATTACGCAACTCAAAGAAAAACAAAAATATTCTCACTTGTTCATTTTCATCTGTTAAAGTGAGAATAATAAACAACTCAAACGTTACAAATAAACATTCACAACACTCTCCATTCCCAAGGTTCGTACTGTCTTTGGTTGGAATTCCTTTTGCGTTGCCGCAGCAATCGATTGGAATTCCCTCCAAAAATCCCTCAAATTGTTATCTCTTCCATCACTTTACATATTCAAGCAGAAGCTGCAGCAGACCATAGTTGACCGCTGCACTTGCTGACCGCCATCACTCATTTGATAGCATTAATTGAGGCTTTTTGTTTTTTTGTTTTTTTTCTGTTTTTTTTAAAATCTCTGTTTAAACACTTGTGTTTATATTTGTATATGTATTGTTTATTTGTCATCTTTCTTCCTGCTGGGGCATCTTGCAAGGTCATCACTGTAAGTGAGAATTTGTTCTCAATTGATTTTATCTGGTAAAATAAATAAAGAAAAAAACTTTCTGACAGTTCAAAAAATAAATCAGTGACCAATATAGCCACCCTCCTTTTCAGTAACACTCAAAAGTCTTCCATCCAAGGAGCCTGTCAGTTTTTTGATCTCTTGACCATCAACTTTTTGTGCAGCAGCAACCACAGACTCCCAGAAACTGTTCAGAGAGGTGTGCTGTTTTCCTTCACTGTATATCTCTGTTACGGCCAACGGCCGAGGGCTAGATTGGACCCAGGCGCAGACCAAGCACGGACTCAGACAGGTGGCAGTGAGGAAGTGTATTTTATTTACAGTGAAAGAAAGGCGTGGCGAAAACAGTGACTGTTGTACTGGTGAGGGAGGATAGGGACCGGACCGGAGCGGGCAGGTGCGCTGTAACATAAAAGACAAAAGTGAGTATGTATTGGGATGGGTCGGGCTCAGCGAGTGAATACAGCTGGGCGTCAAACTCACGATTGCGGACTGCAGAGTGAAGTGGAGAGGTGGAGGCTGTGGAGGTCTGGGTGAGTGTCCATACGATGGAGAGGGTCCGGAGCCGAGGGCTTGCGATGGCGAGAGGAGAGAGAGCTGGCAGGCGAGTGTAGCCGATTCGGCGCGAGGCGTGGATATGCGGCAAGGTGCAGGCTGACGAGGTTGTAGATGGCGATCTGTGAATACGGAGGTAAACAGGTGAGCGCAGGTGAGGACAAGAGAACATAGACCTGACGTGGAGCCGTACACTGACTGGCATCAGCAGACAATCTGGCGAGGGTCTGTGGGTGCGCTGGGCATAAGAACAGGCAGCTCTCAATTGCCGGCAGGTGTGACGAGCGAGGCAGCCGAGGCGGCTCCGCCCTAGG
>VUQH01042216.1:0-15355 GCA_015106775.1 Etroplus canarensis | reverse complement strand
CCGCAGGATTGCTGGGCTCACTCTTAGAAATAGGGTGAGGAACTCAGTCATCCGGGAGGGGCTCAGAGTAGAGCCGCTGCTCCTCCACATCGAAAGGAGCCAGTTGAGGTGGTTCGGGCATCTGATCAGGATGCCCCCTGGACGCCTCTCACTGGAGGTGTTTCGGGCACGTCCCTCTGGGAGGAGACCCCGGGGAAGACCCAGGACACGCTGGAGAGACTATGTCTCCCAGCTGGCCTGGGAGCGCCTGGGTGTCCCCCCTGAAGAGTTGGAGGAGGTAGCTGGGGAGAGGAAAGTCTGGGCTTCTCTTCTCGAACTGCTGCCCCCGCGACCCGGACCCCCGGACAAGCGGTAGACGACGAGACGAGACATTCCCTAATTGACTCAGTGGGGTTGTCAGACAGATCAAGAATTGTCAGATAAAATCCATTTCTCCTCAAACCTTGTGGTTTGACACAAGAACAATGAGCTCCTCTGTGGGCGACTGACCCTTAAGCTGAAAATTAAGTTAACTGATGCCTACAAAGCAGGAGAAGGCTATAAAAAGTTTTCAGCTTGTCATTTCCAATCTCTAAAATACTATTAAGCAGGCCGATTGGCAGACAGACAGCAAGAAAACGCTTAGATGAAATAGCTCGTTTTCTCCTTAGCACTTAATCCTTAGCACCGTTGCTGTTTATGGAATGGATAGCAACATTTAGATAAAAAAAAAAAATCCCATGCTTTCTGTGTTTCACCTAAAAAATAAAGAGAAAATAAGCGATTCAAACATTGCCCCAGGTTTGTCATCAAAAATGCAGCAACGAGCCTCAGTCAACAATGCAGTTGATGCACTGCTGCAAAGGGCATTCTGTTTTTCCCTGTTAGGTTGGCAGGTTTATATTTGTACACGTGTACCATAGATGAATTCACTTTTAGCCCATCTGGCCGAAAGGCTGGTGACCGCATGCCACGGCAAGGCGTCCACCTCTGTCCGTTCATCCCTCCACACTTCTCAAGAATCAGTGCGCCTCCTGGAGTATGGGTCTGGATTTTAATGTTCATGAAAGGAGAATTCTGGACCGTTGCCTTGGATATGCCTGTTTATGAGCCTCCTTGGCCAGTCAGTGGGTTTTAATTCTCATTAAACAGGCAACCAATGGCAAGAAAACTCATCACTTTCTTTAAGTAGCTCACACAATTCAATAAACTATGAGCTGTGATGGAGTGTGAGCTGGGCAACTACTATGTCATTAAGATTCTGGTTTAATGCGATTCAGTATTTCAATCAATTTTTTAGGACTGCATTCTCATACATACTGTTTATTCTTTAGCTCCTTTATTCTATGATAAAGAAACTAAAGTGATACCACAGAGGGTCTTCATATTGCGTAGTATTGGTATTATATGTCTGTGACAGACTTCACAGCCGGGGTGGTGCTTTGGGCTGAGTTCAGACTCTCCCCGTCTGCTTGAGGAATCACTGCTTTCACCTTGTCAGACTCACAGACAAAAGCAAGAGGGAGAGAGACACTAAAAGAAATGATTATTTTTTCCCCTCTCAAGCCCCTGGGGATCTGTGCATCGCAGTTTTGCCCTTTGGAAAGCTTCAGAAGACTTAAAAGTTTCTAAACTTTGATTGCAGCATGGATGTACCCCTGGAGATGAACAGAGAGCAAGTAATATAACAGTTATTTTTAGATGAGTGGCTTTATTTAATCTTTACTACTTCTTTACTTTTATTTTAAGATAAAGTCCCAGCAGATACAATATTATTATGATGGTGATTATGACGATGATCATGATTATTATATAGCAAGAACTATACAGATGAGCATATTACACTGATATTGACTGATTGATTGATTGATCCGTCAGTGTGCACATTATTCACTTTGCAGTAATGTTCATAATAAGTCCCTGTTTATACTTTTGAGACGTGACCTCTCCAAATGCAGGTTAGAATCAGAATAAGATCATTAATCCCGGGGGAGTTGCATTTTGTAACAGATGCTCAGTCATGTGTAAATAAATATAAATCTGGAAGGCAGAGAATGAAGTTTGAAATATATGTATAAATTGCAATATGTGACATAAATAACTCCGAAGTTAAACACTATATAAACTATGGGGCGGCAATAGCTCAGTGTCTTGGAGGACTCATTTGGGGGCCGGAGGGATGCTGAGGGCCGCCAGTTCAAGACCCTGCCCTGGACCACGTGTGGAGGTGGACCAGAGGCCAAAAAGACATCAGCCTCTGAGCGTTGCAGAGGTTAGGGCTGCGTACTGCAGTTCTTACAACAGAGTGGCTTCGTAGTAGAAGAGTCCGGGTGCTGGACTGGCCTGCCTGCAGTCCAGACCTTTCACCAGTTGACAGAATTTGGTGCATCACGAAATACTACAAAGAAGACCCAGGACTGTTGAGCGACTGGAATATTATGTCAGATGAGAACGGGACCACATTCCTCCCCCAAGGATCCAGCAGCTGGCCTCCTCAGTTCTCAGATGCTTACAGGGGATCCTATACAGCATCAGCATCTGCCATCAAGTTCAAGACGCGCCAGTATTTTTCATGAAATAGTAAAATGTCACACTTTCAACATTTAATATGTTTGCTGTGTTCTTCTGTGAATAAAATATTGGTTTATGAGATTTAAAAGACACATTGCATTCTTTTTTTAATTTATACTTATATTTCACACAGTATTGACTATTGTTTGTGGCTGTTTAGAACTATCATGACCTCTGTAATCATTAAATATTAAATTCAGGGGTCTTTATTGTCATGGAAGCTTAAAAAATATGTCAAAATGAGTAATTTAACATTAGGATTGGCACTGAAATTGGAAGGTAACTAAAAAACTTTTCAATAATTACCCAGGTTACAATGAAATGTCTCCTCAGTGTAGAGTTCACACACTTGCCTTGCAAGTGAAATGTCCCTGGTTCAATTCCAGGTGGGGAGACAAGCCCCCTCTCACCATGGAGGGATGCATCCAGCATAAAACCTCTGCTAGATTACCAGTGCAGATTAATTTGCTGGGGTGAACTCTTGGGGGAAACACAAGGAAGCAGCCAAAGATCCATTTTTACCCTGCTAACAATAAAAATGAATGTAATGATGTCATAAGTAAATTATTAGTACACAGGAACAGAATTTTACTGAGTTGATTTCATTGATTAGTGGATCACCTGTTTTTGTTGCAGACAGGGAGAGTGGAGCTAGTAGGGTAATTCCATGTATTCATAAATAGTTTAATTAATATTATTTCTGATTTTGAAGGAAAAAACCAGCATTGTTTTGGAAGCAGAATCCCATCAGAATATTTATATTTTAACAAGACTTTACATCTGCATCATGTCTGTTGGACAGTCTTCTCAGATTCCTAAGCATGATTGATTTAGAGCCTGGATTGGATTGAGAAGATTACTTTCACCTCCTGGTGAAAATACATTTTCTCTTTTTGAAGCTCAGAGCAAGGCAGCAGAAACAATCCTACTAAGGACCTGTTATTTTAATACTTTATTATTTCATATCTATACTGATTTAGTGTGTTACCCACATTCTCTGTATCTACAGTGTTTGCATAATGACTAAAAAGAGCACAAATAAAGTATGTGCGTGGGTACACATGCCCTAATGTTCCCTTCTCCATCAGCTGACATCCATCAACAATCTGAGTGTTGACCTTTCCAGCAGGTACTTTTCAGTCCACTTCAACAGCAGCAGCCAGGGCACCATAATAATTGTGTCTGGATTGCTATCACTGTCCTGTGGTTCTGGGATTTTTATTGGATGAACATTCTGCCCTTTCTGGCCAATAGCAGGAATTGGAGTCACATCTCTCCTAGCAACAAGGTTCACTGGCTGTGTATTGCCACTAGATAACTGAAAAGAAGAGAACAGACACCATTTAATAAACTATTCCTTTTGTCATTGTGATGAGGTTAACTGGGGTTTGGGTTGTACTCCAAGCTTTGTGGTGTGTTCCTAAAAGAGCTAATAGCACATGTGGCTAAGGCGATAGAGCGGGTTGTCAGTTAGAGGGTTAGTGGTTTGATTCCAGGCGCCTTCAGTCCATGAACCAAAGTGTCTTTGGGCAAGATAATGAACCCCAAATTGCTCCTGATGTATCTGTGTGTATGAATGCTGAAATGTGCTACGTGAATGAGGCTTGTAGTAAAGTGTGCTCAGGTAGAGTAGAAATTTTGTTGTACCTTCAGCTGCTTCCTTGTACCGTCCCCAAGGGGTCACCACAGCAGATTAATCCACATCAGTAATTTGGCAGAAGTTTTACATCAGATGCCCTTCCTGGCACAACCCTCCATGGTGAAAGTGGCTTGGAATCGAACCATGGACCTTTTGCTTCTAAGGCAAATGTGTAAAACGCTACACCATGGGGACAGTTTCTGTGTTAGAGCATAAAAGCACTATTCAATTCAATTTATGTCGCACCAACTACCAACAAAAGTTGCCACAACAATCAGATAATCCCCTATGAACAAGCACATGGCAATGGTGGGAAGGAAGAACTCCCTTTTAACAGGAAGAGACCTCCAGCAGAAGAAGGTTCATCGAGGGACAGCCATCTTCCTCAGAGGAAAGAGAAGAGAAAAAGGAGCGCAAAGAGAGACAAAGACAACACAGACTATGGGAGAGAGAGGATAGAGTTTAATGACTTATAAACGTTGGGGGTGGAGAAGAAATGCTCACTACATCATGGGAAGTCCCCCAGTAGCATAACTCAGTGTCACCAGATCCAACGCAAACTATAAGTTTTATGAAAAAGGAAAGTTTGCAGCCTGATCTTAAATGTAGAGAGGGTGTCTGTCTCCTGAAGACAAACTGGGAGCTGGTTCCACAGGAGAGGGGCCTGATAGCTGAAGGCTCTGCCTCCCATTCTACTTTTTACACTTTAGGAACCACAAGTAGGTCTGTACTCTGAGAGAGAAGTGCTCTGATGGGAAAATATGGTACAATGAGGACTTTAAGATAGGATGGGGCCTGATTGTTCAAGATTTTGCGTTTAAGGAGAAGGATTTTCAATTCAGTTCTTCATTTTTAATTCAAGTCTTGATTTAGCAGGGAGCCAATGAAGGAATGATGAAATATGATCTCTGTTTCTAGTCCCTGTCAGTAATCACACTGCAGCATTTTGGATCAACCCCAAAATGCTGCAGCTACCTAAAAAGGCTTTTAGAACAGCCGGATAACAATGAATTACAATAATCACGCCTAGAAGTAATAAATGCATGAACTAGTTTTTCAGCATCACTCTGAGACAGGATGTTTTTAATTTTGGTCATATTGTGGAGGTGATAAAAGACAGTCCTACATATTTCTTTAATGTGAGCATTAAAGGACATATCCTGATCAAAAATGACTCCAAGATTCCTCACAGTGTCACTGGAGGCCAAAGTAATGGGGTTTTAAAGGGTAAGAAGAATAACCTCAGTATTTTCTGAGGCTCAGCAGCTATAGTCCATTCACCAGCAGAGATTAATAAATAAAAATGATCTAAGGTGTGCACTTTCTGTGGGAAAAGAGCTCACTCTTCACTAGAGTGACAAGCTCCCCCTTCTTTATTATGTCCCAGTGCAGCACTCACATCCCATTCACACAATACACAAAAGCAGGACTGATGGCCACTCAGTGAGAAACTATTTTCAGTATAAATACATAAAGATTAAACACAGCAATTATTATTATTATTATTACAGTAAACCTGAATTCTATAGCACCTTTCTAAATTTACAAAAAATAAAAGCATTAAACCATCCCAAAATACAAAATGAATGAAAAAGAACAAATGCAAACAAAAGACAAAGAGGCACAATTCACATTTGCAATATAAAATATTTTATAAAAGCCGGTCTGTACAGGTGGTTAAAAGTCCTTCAACATTGTGGAACTGTTCCATTTGTTCCATAAAACTATGAGAGCATGGTCCTCCTTTGTTTTAAGCCTGGACTGTGGAACCTGTACCAGTAATTGATTCTTTGATCTGGGGGTGGGGGTGACACTGTTTGGGACCAAAAACAAGGATTTTATTTTTATCTGAGTTCAGTTGACATAAATTAAATTAAATTAGAAGTCATCCAGTTCTTAAGGTCGGCGAGAAATCTAATTTCTGAGATTTCCCAGACTAAGTAGGGAATACAGCTGGCAGTTGTTGATATAACAATAGTAGGACATTTGTGTATATCTGTGGATTAAGTGGCTAAGTGGCAACAGAGATAAAGTGAACAAAACAGGTCCAAGGACTGAGCCCTGTGGGAGCCCACATGTCATAAGGGCAACTGATAAAGTACAATTGTCCACTCAGTTTGATTAATATATGAGAATGATTTGAGTACTGTTCCACCTACAGTAGGACAGCCTCGATTCTAAGTCGAATCAGGAGAAATGTATGGCCAGCTGTGCCCACCGCTGCAGTCAGGTCTAGTCTTCTTCCTCTTCCTCTTCTTCTTCTTCTTTCGACTGCTCTCGTTAGGGGTCACCACAGCGGACCATCTGCCTCCAACCCTCCATCCCTTGCATCCTCTTCCCTCACACGACTCTCTGCATGTCCTCCTTCTCTACATCAATGTTGCCAACAGCGGCACAGTTTCCACCGGCATCCTGTTGGCACCAGAGGTGGTTGTTGTTGTTAAGTCGGGCTGTGACCGATCCAGTATGGAAGAAAAAAGAACAAGAACAGTAAAGTCAGCTGACTGATTAAAATGTCATTCAAAACCCTAAGTAACTGTTATAATTTTAACAGTAGTGTTTTCTAAAGCCAGACTGAAATTTCCCAAACAAGTTGTTGCTTTCTATCACCTCCACAAGCTTTCAGCTAACCACGTTTTCCAGGCTTCTTCCAAATTATCTCTCTTTGTATGTTTGCACACTTTCAACAAGCGTGTTTAGCAAAATACTCTGCTGTGCACCATCGCAGGCAAGGGACACCCCCCCAATATGGTCATGGCTGTGAGTACAGAGGCCCCATCCAAACCTTCAGATGACGAGGAGCAACCATTCAGAAGACAGCTCGCTTGACAGGTGAGGGAAGTGAGCTAAAATGACTTGCTTCAGCCAGAGGACAAACTGAGAGGCTGCACCAAGGCCAAGTGTAAGAACTGTCAGTGATGAAAGCTGCTCTGATAAAGTCCCGGAATGAAAATATGGAGCTAAAAATGTGCATATCTGTACTCCTTTAACAACAGTTACACGGTGTGTTCTTTTGGATGCTTCTCTCTGCCTTTTTATCAAATTCATGTAAATATAAAAATGATCCTCTGTAGTGGCTTACACATTCACCTCACATGAGGAAGGTTCCCAGTTTGTAACTGGGAGGAGACACAAGCCCAGCCCTGGTGGCCTCTAGTGTACTCCTAGTGCCAGTCCCAAGTTTGGATAAAAATGAGGGTTGCATCAGGAATGGCAAAAGTGCTGCATCACATTGACTCCGGGTCCCCTTGGAGGAAAAGGTAGAAGTAAAAAGTGCCATGTAAATATAAAAAAATGCATTAACTGTGATTTAAAAATAATGGCTGCTTATTAGGAACCCCCACAGATGTAACTCAAACCTAGACACTAGCAGTGATTATGTGTTTGCAATCATGGTCACAGGTGGAGAATGGATGATTCAATGCATCTCAGTGATGAGAGAAAATGTGTGGGACCTGTGCTACAGAAGTGATTATTCTTCTTTTATCTTACATAAATACCCTGTGCATTTCTCCTTTCACTGGGGTGGATAGCTCACCAGCATTTTTCAGCACTCAGAATCCAGCGCTGCTGAAAATGAGAGCTGTTCTCCCCATCTACTGAGATAAAAGCGAACTTTAAACACATTTTTACTCATGTGCACTGTGTGACCGTGTGTCTTTATATGATAGTAAGAATTCATTTTCTTCTGTTGTACCCCATCATACCTCTTTTCTTTTGTCTTATTTCCTTGACATCAGGTGTGTTGTCTGTAAAGTGAGTCTGTCCTTAAATGGAACTGCAACCCCTTAAGTCCTGGAACTGGAGCTGGTTGGCCAAAGGGAAGACTGAAAATTTCAGAGAAGGAAGGCACCTTTTTTTGTAACTTTTTTGTTGTATTTTGCTCCAGCAAGCTTTGCGTTGGAAGTCATTAATAATGAATCACATCATAAGAGTGGCTGTTCAAACTGTTAATTAAATCTGAGCCAGCAGTCTGAATCATCATCAGTTTTGCAGCCTTTTTAATAACAAAGACATTAACCATTGCCTGCTGCACCACACAGATGGAATATTCTTAATCCATGAAGCCATGCTGATGTGTTTCCTTGAGTTATGGCAGTATTATTTCCTTGCTATGCCTTTTTATTTTTCCCCATGACAGGCTGTTGATAAAAAATTTAAAACATACAGCCATGTAAATAAGAAACAGCATCCTCTTTCAATTCGAAGGATTTTATAGGGCTGTCAAAATTAATATGTTAATCCAAATTAATTTGCATGATTAATCTGAGTAAAAATTTTAACACAATTAACACATGCGCAGCGCACAATAACTCAGAATCCCACAATTCCACTCACTGGCACAGATTAGCGCTCCAACGCTATCTGGTGGCAGAAATAACTCGATCAAGGTGGATCATACTGATGGGAAGTTTGAGCACAAAAAAAAACCAAAACAATCAGCTGACATAGACAGAACCAGAATACTTCATTTATCCCCAGGGGAAAATTCTATTGTTAAATAAAATATAAATCTGAAGGCAGAGAAATGAAGATTAAATATATACACATGCATGTAAAAAGTCTGAATGTATAAATAACTCCAAAGTTAAACATATGTACAATATGTACACGCTACAGCGATAAAAAGAAACTAGCTAAGGTGTCACAGGGAGGAATAGATAGTCTGACGCCCACAGGTGGGAGTGATTTCCTGTGGCGTTCTGTGGAGCGTCGTGGATGAGTCTCCTGCTGAACGTGCTCCTGTGTCTGTCCAGCACATCATGAGAAAGTAGTTTGCACACTCTGCAGGAAAGAGTTTTTGTTTCAGCTAAACACTTCCAGCTTTAAGTACTACATCAGCGCGAAGCATATGGCGATTCCTCTGCAAGTACTACAGTGACCGTGACGCCCGGCTTGTGCTAAGGAACGTCGGAGCCTCAGTGAGTCTACCTCTGACAAACTGACTGACACAATTAACAGTGAGTGGGTTATCAGGATGTAATAAAAAGACTCTGGTCCTCAGTCTTAAAATACAGCCTCAGATATACAACACACCACACTGTGTCATTATTTACTTTACCATTATACTATCTTAATATATTATCTTTAACAAAACCAGCCACAGGGGCCCACACGCCAGTGTACTCCTAGTGCCCGGGTAAATGGTGAGGGTTGCGTCAGGAAGGGCATCCGGCGTAAAAAATTTGCCAAATCAAATATGCGGATTCATAACCAGATGATCCGCTGTGGTGGCCCCTAATGGGAGCAGCTGGAAGAAAAAGAAGAAGATTATCTTTAACAAAAACAGCCAGAACACACAAGCAACATCTAAAACGCTTTAAATCTTTACTGCTTTCACAGGAATTGAGAGGATAAGTAGCAGCCATGTACTGCTAATCAAATGCACTTGATTATTTGACCCTCAGCCTGTGTGGGCACCTCTGTAGCATTCAGGTGTGTGAACACAATGCCAAGGAGGAAAGACACAGAGAAGCAATTATTGGGAAGGGTTATAAGGCCATTTGAAGTCTGTCATTCTACAGACTTCAAATGTCTGTCATTCTACAGAGAGAACAATTATTTCCAAGTGGAAAACAAGAAAGTCGCCAGTCTTCCCAGGAGTGGATGTCCCAGTAAATTCATGCCCAAGGTCAGACTGTGCTATACTGAGAACTTGTAAAAAACCCAGGAGCTACATCTCAGATTTTACAGGCCTCAGCATGTTAAAGTTAGAACAAGACTGAAAAGTATGGCTTGCTTGGAAGTGCTGCCAATGGGAAAGCTTCGCTTTAAAAAGAACATGGCAGCACGGCTGCAGTTTTCAAAGATGCATCTGAACACCCACAAACTTCTGCAACAATGTCCACTGGACAGACAAGACCAGAGTGGAGATGTTTGGCCATAATGCCAAACTTGGCTAATATGCACAAGCATCTCATACCAGCTGTCAAGCACACTGGTGGACGGTTTGTTTTTCGCAGCCACAGGACCTGGGCACCTCACAGTCAGTGAGTCAGTTATGAGCTCTTCTGTATACCAAAGTATTCTTGAGTCAAATGTGAGGCCATCTGTCTGGCAACTTAATTCTGACTGAAATTAAATCAGCAAGAGGTGTCAGCGTTTGCTGTGAGGTGGACCCAGAAAGCAGACAGATTTGGGAGTGAACGTGAGGATGGTTTATTTACAGAAGATCAGGTTAGCACAGCTGCAGTAGTTACTGGAATGTGCAAAGTGGGAAATGACTGGGGAATAAATCAAGAATCAGAGTCCGAGGGTACAGAGATTCCAGAAGGTTCAGAATATCCCAGGGTCCAGTGAGTGGGTGAGCGTGGCAACTTTACCTCAAGGTGCTCCAAGTGGACATCTTGACAGGATACTTGGAAGAAGAGAACTTGGGGAGCAAAGGCAAGACTACAAAGAGAGCAGAACATGAACGAGACTTTGGCCAGGCTAAGGCTAAGTTCACACTGCAGGTAAAACTGACTCACACGCTGACATGTGTAGCATCCATATTTACTTCCGTAAACACAGCGTGCTGTGTGGGACATCACGTCTTCTTCTGTGCACGTGCAACACTTCAGGGCTGTAGACTGTTCACGATGGAGTCTGATGGCGGTCGCATTCAAATTGTAATGTGAACGACCACACACAAAAAATTGGATCTCATCAAAAAAAAAATTGGGATGGAGCATTAAGGCCCGCAGCGTGAACGTAGCCTAAACGTTCCAGCGGAGTGCGGAGGGAACAGCTTGGCTTAAATACACCTCTGACAAGGAATCAGGAACAGGTGTGCGGCGACACTCCACCCCAGACAGAGACAAAGAGAGAGAGAAAAAGGCAGGTCAGGATCAGGACAAGACAAGACTCTTCTGGATGGATGGGCCAGAATTCCCACAAACACACTCTAAAATCTTGTAGAAAGTCTTCCCAGAAGAGTGGTAAATGAACTGGTGCTTATGTAACACTTTTCTACCGTAACTGAGCACTTGAAGCGCTTTGAATACAAGCCTCATTCACACAGCACTTTATTCTACACCTTCAAGCGCATTTCACTGTCATGCACACATTCACACTCTGATGGATGCATCGGGAGCAATTTGGGGTTCACTGTCTTGCCTAAGGAAGCTTCGGCATGTAAATGGGATTGAACTGCCAACCTTCCCGTTAGAAGACAACTCGCTCTACCTCCTGAGCTGCAGCCGCCCTGAGCAGACACTGTTATAGGTGCAAAGGTGCACCAACTTCGTATGAATGCCTGTGGCTTTGGAATGGGATGCCATGAAAGCTCCTGTGAGTGCAATGCAAAGGTAGCCCGTTGCATTTATCCATACAGTGTATGTTTTTGTTTTTAGAATAAATATTTTTACACAAATTGTGGCAGTTCTGGCAGTCAGGTGCAAACTTTTTACAGACATTAAGGTTTTTCCTTTCCCTGCTGCAACTGTTGAATGTGCGGATAAACAATAACAATAATTAACTGTTGTTTTTTGAACACCTACAGTCACCTGTTCCTTTCCCTTCATGCAGAACACATTTACTTCCTGTGCACCCCCGCAGCAAAATGCGCCACTGTGCGATTTGAAAACATCTGCAATATAACAAAACTCGTTGCAGGTGGCATCGGTGCTCATTGTACAAAATAAAGCCTGGATTATAAAAACCTTACCAAATCAATTTTTACTCACCAAATGAATTAAATCTGAGCCTGGGCGTGAGACAAGCTCACCCATCTGTGCATTTCTTCACTGTGTGCTGCAGGGAGAGAGGAAGAAGAGCCATTAGCTGTTGTTAAACAGTCACTTATACACCTCTTATAGACAACACTGGCACTGCAGTGACTCTGGACTTTGAAAATTTAGTCTGATGAGTCCAAATGTGAGGTTTTTGGCTCCAGTTTCTCCCTGTTTCTCCTTTAACGGGTAGTAGCGCTTCTCAAAAAAGCTGTGTATCCAGCAAAACCACCTTTGCTACATGATACACAAGTTCTTTTCTGATCTCGCTTAATTTAATATCGGCTTCAGTTTCTTTTGAAAGCTCAACTGACTTTGGAGAGTTTTTAATACTGAGCTTCCACACTCTCAGCCTCCATCTGACTTTCTTTCCTTGGCTGGTAAATAAATTAAGGAGAGCTCACCATCTGTCTCTGCTGAGGTGTCAGCACTTGACCAACACACATCCTCATAACCAAACACACACACTCAGATAACATGCACTCACAGCTCTCGCAGGAAGTGTTGTTAAGTGTGCGATGGTTTCCCTGGATGGTCCATTACATCTGCTGTTTGTATGCTTCTTATGCTTATATTTACAGCCTCTTCACCAAAATGCAGGTGGAGCTTCTGCAGTTTCCCTCGACTCTCCAGCATGTTTGTTCTTCCTGCAGACATCTCGTCGAGCTCCAGTCATAGTTAAAAGGTGCACGTAGCACTTTTTAATGATGGTAAATATTCAAAGAGGGCTCTTGGCAAACTGATGCATCATTTTCACCTCTTCAGCAACCAACATTCAAGGAGAAAATTGCCTGCCCAAATACCTCAAGTTTCCCCTCAGTTGCCTACGTGAGGAGTAAACCACTCGCCTTGCCTATGTTTTTGAATTTCTGTGCATACATATGCATTTTTGCCATTTTTCTTTTAAAGGCATGATAATAAACACCCACATTCATTCCCTTAAAAAGAAAAAAATTACTATGTAACCAGAAGCTTTGCACCACAGAATACAAGCCTCATGTCAACACCTACTGACCACATATACTTGTACAATCAAGAGACTGTATCACTGATCTGCCACTAAAATATGCTAATTTAGTCACAAGAAGCTACACATGTTAATATGCCATGAAACAACAATGTCTGCTGGCATTTATTAAGATCACAGCGAGGTTCCCGTCTGATGAACAACCCCTGTATCCATTTGCTGGAATGCTTGCAAGTACTAAATAGTATAAATGCAAATGTAAAGGACCAGTAAATGATATTTAGTGTCATCCACCAACGAAAATATAGTTGAATACTTGTCCTCATCCCAGTCCCTTTCAAAATGCGTTGGAGAACCTGCGGTGGTGTGAAGAAACAAACTGGAGTCTTCCACAATCACAAGTATTTTCAGTCCAGAGGTTTGTGTATGTAGATATACAACCCCATTTTTAAAGAAGTTGTGATCAGAGTCAGAATCAGAACCCTTTATTAATCCCACAGGGAAAATGTTTACATTACAGATGCTCCTTTAGATGTAAGTATATAGAAATATGAAAGACAGGAAAATAAGAATGTAAAAACCTACATGTGAAAAGTGTAGTGTCACCCAAACACTCAAAGCTAAAACTGTAACACAGTAGATATAAATAAATATAAACGTGAAATATAGGAAAATGAAAATGAAGATAGACCTATATGAAAAAAGTGCAACTAACATCAAGACTCAAAGTTAAAAGGTAAAAACGGCACTGTATACACTATATACAAGCTATGGCCATCAGAGAAATAGTCCAGGTGTTATCGGAAACAGAATCAGAATGGGGGAGAATTGCTGGGGGTCCATATGTTCTGTTCTGTATAAATAAATAAAAACTATGGTGACCCCTTGAGGAGAATATAAGGGAGCAGCCGAAGGTACATTTTATAGTAAAAAATGAAACTGTATAAAATGTATAAACCTATAAGCAATTGCACTTATATGTGCAGCTGTCCCATAATTCATTTAACTTTAGAAACTATATACAGGACATATCCAAAGAATGCTGAGTAAAATATAAATGAAAACACAATACAGTGATCTCATAAAATCTCATAAAATATTTTATTCACAAAAGAACATAGAAAGCATATCGAATGTTAAAAGGGAGACATTTTACAATTTCATGAAAAATACCAGCTCATCTTAAATTTGATGGCAGCAACATATCTCAAAAAGTTGGGACAAGGGAAACAAAAGGTTGGAAAAGTAAGTGGTACTAAAAAGAAACAGCTGGAGGAACATGGTGCAAGTAATTAAGTTAATTGGCGACAGACTGTAACGTGACTGGATATAAAAAAGCACCTTAGAGAGGCAGAGTCTCTCAGAAGTAAAGATGGGCAGAGGGGCAGCAATCAGCATGAATATGTGTCTACATGTTTTGGAGCAATTTCAGAATATTGTTAGTCAATGTAAAATTGCAAAGACGTTGAATATTCCATCATCTAGAGTACATAATATCAAACGATTCTGAGAATTTGGAGACATGTCTGTGTACAAGGAACATAGTCGAAAAACAATATTGGATGCTAGTGATCTTTGGGCCCCCAGGCTGCACTGCATTGCAAACAGTTCAGTTCAATTCATTTCAATTCAGTTTATTTATATAGTGCCAATTCACAACAAAAGCTGCCTCAAGGCACTTCACACTGTAAGATAAAGATTTAACAATCAGACGATCCCCTATGAGCAACCACTCGGCGACTGTGGGGAGGAAGAACTCCCTTTTAACAGGAAGAGACCTCCGGCAGAACCAGGCTCAGTGAGGGGCAGCCACCTGCCTTGACCGGTTGGGGGTGAGGAGAGAAAGAAGAGAGAAAGGAGAGCAAAGACAACACAGACTATGGGAGAGAGAAGATAGAGTTTAATGACATGCAGTGGCATATAAATGCTCGGGGATGAAAAAAGGTGGGTGGAGAAGAAATGTCCAGCACATCATAAGAAGTCCCCCGGCAGTCTAAACCTATTGCAGCATAACTAAGCCCTAACTATAAGCTTTATGAAAAAGGAAAGTTTGAGGCCTGATCTTAAATGTAGAGAGGGTGTCTGTCTCCTGAAGACAAACTGGGAGCTGGTTCCACAGGAGAGGGGCCTGATAGCTGAAGGCTCTGCCTCCCATTCTACTTTTAAACACTTTAGGAACCACAAGTAGGTCTGCACTCTGAGAGAGAAGTGCTCTAATGGGAAAATATTGTATAATGAGGTCTTTAAGATAGGATGGGGCCTGATTGGTCAAGACTTTGTAAGTGAGTAGAAGGATTTTAAATTCAATTCTTGATTTAACAGGGAGCCAATGAAGAGAAGCTAGTATAGGGGAAATATGATCTCTCTTTCTAGTCCCTGTCAGTACTCTCACTGCAGCATTTTGGATCAACTGAAGGCTTTTTACGAGCTTTTAGAACAGCCAGATAGCAATGAATTACAATAATCAAGCCTAGAAGTAATAAATGC
>VUQH01042215.1:0-11496 GCA_015106775.1 Etroplus canarensis | reverse complement strand
CCCACAAAGACGGTAATAACACTGATCTGTTTTAACATTTTACAATGTAAGATTTCACAGTCCCAGACTCAAACAGGTGCTGCTGGTCCTCCTGAAACAGCCACAGCCCACAGGGTCCACTTTTTCCAGCTCCATGCCTTACAACAGCAACACATAGTGAGACCACAAATGCAACAGCGTACTTTAATTTTCAAAAATCACAATACCAGTAAGCATCGTGGAAAATGAGGGAATTAAGCAGCTGATTAAAGTAATTAACCCTAGTTAGCAATCATCTCAGACAGCTCAGCTATATACAGAGTGCAGACAGTCGCATACCTGAACCATATCTGAGCCTCATTGCCCACTGCACTGACCAAGTCTGGAATCTGAAAAGCAAATGTCTTTAAACTGCACACTTTCCTGAAGACCAAACAGGTGAAGTCATGACTTTAGGACTGACAGAAGCTCTTTGATCCCAAGAACTGAATTTGTACTGAAAAGCGGAAGAAGATAAATGAATTAATATATACTGAATGTTTTTGTCTGTTTCTTTGTAGGTTTGTATAGATTCAAACAGTTTTAAATAGTTGGAAAACAAAGAAAAGGATACAGTACAGAGGCAGATTATTTAGAATTATATTTTATAATAATACCTACTTTATTTACTTGGAAATGACCAAAGAATTTGCTTTGTGTTCTCCAGTAAAACTTGATAGCTTTAGAATTTCAATTTTAGATTTAAGATTTTATTTCAGTTTGAGTTGACCAACAACTTTAATGTTCCCCTGTAAAACCTGAAAGCTTCTGACTGCTCAAGATTCAGATTTTAGTTTAGTATATATACCCATTTTATTTATATGAAACCTAGTTATATAATGCCCTACAGTACATGTGTCATGTTCAATTTCTGACAGACAAATGATATTCAAGCCAAAATTTTCCTTATGATATCTTCACATCTCACTTAGGAGTGAAATGGAAATTTTAAGCTCGACAGAAATTATCTTATTTATATTGAAACTTATATCGATAAACTGAAAAATATTACTGTGATATGATAATTTTTCCCATATCGCCCAGTGTTGAGGAGCTTGTCAAAACTGATGGAATTATAAACACATGGAAGGTGTTCAAATTTTGATCCACCATGCATTACCATCCACAAAAAACCTAATTTGGCAGAAGGTTTATTTTTCAACAAACACACTGCCAATGCAGTAAAAGCCTACCTGGATTGAAAAACACATAATGCAACTCCATCACTCATGGACTGGTTTCCCCAGAGCCCGAACTTCAATATTACTGAAGCAGTGTGGGACCTTCTTGACAGAGAACGGAACAAAAGGCAGCCAACGTCCAAAGAAGAGCTTTGGAATTTCCCTCAAGAAGCCTGGAGAGTTATTCCTGAAGATTACTTAAAAAATTTACAAGAAAGCTTGCTTAAGAGAGTTCAGGCTGTGTTGTAAAGGTGTCCTTACCAAATACTGACTTTCAAGCTCTTTAGAGTTATACAAGCTTTGTTTTTGCCTTATCTCCATTTATGTTTGCACATTTCAGTAAATCACTGCTCCCATTCTCCTAGTAAAGAATAAAGAAATGAGTTGTGGTTCGAGATTTTTGCATAGCGCTACATATAACAGCACTCTTGTTCATGCTATATATCTGGGATGCAGTCCATAACCAGCACTGTTGAATCACTGCAGGTAACAATCCGAATCAGCTGTATTTAGTGACCTAAGCCATTACTCCCACAGATATAAATTACTTCAATCATTTACTCGTGCTGCAAGCCACAAATGGCCTGTTTTGAATGGGCAGGGCACAAGTATAAACAATGCTACATGACTCAAGAGTGCTTATCTACAAGAAGGCATAGAAAGGAGAAACAATATATGGTTTTAAGCTAAGTTTCTTTTGTTCACAAGTCATAAAACAACAGAAATCTATTGCAGCAGACACACAGTACTAATTGTACAAACATTAAAATACATCAGTGCAGAAGAAGTATGGATTTTAAATGTAGTTCAAGATATTATAACAAAGAAGGCATATTAAAGAAGCCCCAGCCTCAAGAAAAAACATCAATAGCAGAGCATTTGACTTAAATGACCTCATCCACCACAGATGTACAAAACATAATTCAGCAATGATTTCTCCAAGCTTGGCAGAATGTAAACCTAATCAACAAATATTAGAACAATCAGGCTGATCTTTGAAATGACATTTTCGCTTTGTGCCCCTAGCAATGAAAGCGTGAAACAAATGTGTTTTTGATGTAATAGTTTAGAGAGCTAAGAAGACTAGAGTTCAAGAGGCCACTTTTCCCCACACACAGCATTAAACGTACATTAGAAGTAGACTCTGGCTTCATCAATACGGATTGTCCCTTCTGGGAGAACGCTGGAGCCAAAGCTATCTGGCATTGCTCGACCACTGGCAGCCAAACTAATGAAGAAAGCTTTCTGAAAATTTCAAAGAATTATTCAGTGCGGCAATTTATTTTTATATGCTTGCTCTAAAATCAGTTGGTGGGGCTAGAAAAGCCAATGTTATTAAAGAAATTTCTTGCCACCATCACAGGTTTGCCATGCTACAGAAGATGCACTGCACATAGACACATTTTGCATTAAAACGGGACAACAGTGCACAGCTGTCTGGTAAAATGTCATTTCAAGAACACAAAATGATGACAAGAGTAATACAGCAATAACTGATGAAAACTATGGTTGCTCAGACTCCCAGTGAGAGTAAAATCAAACACTCTAAATTAAAAGAGCATCACTGAACCACCACTTTTCATTTGAATCAATCAAATGTGTCAAAATGTAATTAATGTAAATTTTGCAAATGACAGAAAAATCCAAATCAGAACATAACTTCCATTGTTGGCTTAATGAAAAGGCACTTTGAGTCCCAGCAAATGTATAACTATCACAAGCTTTTAATGCATTCCTTTTCTTTAATACTTTGAGATTTTCACACCAAATGTGTCCATTATTCCAGTCGGGTAGTGTGACTCAACTGGCAAGCTAACCAATTAATCTAATTTCTTTTTGGATCCATCTCACACTGTAAGTGAACAAAGCCTTTGTATTTCCACAATGTTTTGTGAGTGCTCAAGTACATTACGAGTAAGACTGAACCACCTGGGCTTCCATAAACTGATAAAGGACACGGTGCCAGACAAAAAGTGAGGCTCCAGAAGAATGACAGGTGAACATAAAAGCACCAGATGCAGGTGTTTTTCTAACATCGTTAAGGAATGCATGACTAAATTATACAGGGAAGTGGCAAGACATCTGGGTCTCTTCTTGGGCTTTCCTACTGGACTCCAGAAAAGCAATGATGAAAGACAAAAATAAAGAAAGTGACCGAGGAGAAGCAAATGGGGTAAGGAATGAAAAGTAAAAAGAAGATAACAATTCAAAATTCCAAAAGGGAAAACACTCCATCAGACATTCATTTTTTATGTGTCTGTCAATGCAGTCTTTCCATTACCTCTCAAATTCATAGCAAAGTTCTTTCACAATCTATCAAATCAGCCCAACAGATGTTAAACCATATGTAATCAGCACATTTCTAATCTTAAAATGTAATCTGTTTAAATCTTCACATTAACTGTGGGGAACTACATTTTAAAAGCAATCATTTCAGTCGTAGCCACTGAATTTAGCACTTGAAGGAGCTACAGCCTTGAATCTGTCACTGGAGTCACACATCCTTGTGCTCTGCTGATGCTGTTCCAAGCCAGACCGAGCCCCATGTTGGGGGTTTAATTTCATTTTTACTGCATTGCTGGCCACAGACCTAGGTCCCACAGTATTAATGAACTTAGCCAATATAAACGCAATCATGCCTGAGGAGCAATTACAAATCTAATTGAGCATCTAAACAGAATATTAAATCGACGTTAAAGCAGGCCTCTAATTTAGACGACACTTAAAAAGTCAAATCCTTGCCCGTAAAATAAACATTATATTACCAGGGAGACTGTTTAGGTTAAAAGAAAGAAAAGGATCATGAAGAGCTGAATAGGGTTCAATTTTTTCCAAAATAGAACAAACAATAAACTCCAATTAGATACAAAGACAAAGTGACAACTTGAAGCACAACAAACACTCATGTCACATATGGCGACCAAGCTTTTCAAGTCCTAAATGAACCTTCGGCTGCTCCCTTGTATTTTCCCTTAAGTGGTCACCATAGCATACTAATCCACATTGGTAATTTGGTTCCTGATGCAACCCTCCATGGAGAGAGGGGCTTGCATCCCCACCTGAAATCAAAGCAGGGACCTTTTGCTTATAAGGCGAATATGTAACCACGACAATACAGGGACAAAAAATCTTTATTAAGTCTTAACTCCGGAAATATTCACTATAAGGACAAAAACAACTCTTTTTAATCTAAGAATTTAGGTTTTTCATTCAGTCCCATGTCACGGGTGTACGAAATCAAGCACCTAACCATGCAATCTGCCTTTCACACATTTGTGAAAGAATGGGTCATTCTAAATAGCTATATTCGAGCATGGTACTGTAATAGGATGCCCCTGTTACAACAAGTCAGCTGCTGAAATACAGTCCCTCCTATATAGTCCACAATCAACTGTAATTGTTATTATTTGACAATTCTATATTATTACATGTCCGATATTAACTCCATATCAATATATGTGGATTCAGAATTGGCCATCATAAAAGCTCCATAATACAGTCTTCCTCTACAACTCAGGTCAACAAACTTTTGAGTGTTAAAACATGTCTTAAAACATGTTTAAAATAAATGGCCTTTTCTGGTGAAGTCTTTGCAATTACTTTTTGATCTCTGCCAGTTCTAGTAGGTGCTTTAGAATTTTAGCACCATTTTTGGAAATATCCACCAATTAACATCCACTAAAAGAAAGCTTCTTTCTTTAGAGAACAGTCTTGCTTATGTTTGGTACTAAGACCAGGGTTAGAAACTGTTGTAACTATTATAATAATAGTTTATCCAAACTAGAAACATGTAATGCGTTTTGTATTAGAGCATTTGGCCAAGCGCAAGTCAAATTTGTTGATGTCTCTAAGCTATGTCACACCCCCAGTGAGCAATGTGGATACCAGCTGCCACTGTGTGTACAAATACTAGGCATGAAGTTCCAGCCAAATGATGCTTGAGCCAAAGTTAATTAGCTCGCCTGGCTAGCAGTTTGGCAGTCTTAATGTTATTAAGAAACACACAAAGTTACACTGAACTACAACCTCAGTTCCAAAAAGGTTGGGATGATGTGTGAAATACAAATTAAAAACAACAGTCAGTGATTTGCAAATCTCATAAACCAACATTTTATTCACAAAAGAACATAGAGAAGACATTAAAATGTTACTATTTCATGAAAAATACTTGCTCGTCTTGGGTCGAGGGCAACAAAAAGCTGGAAAAGTCTGCATCTCTGATGGTAGGGAGAGCATTAGTGCCTATAGTACTGTCAACTTGCAAATCTGGAAAGGCACCGTCACGCTGAAAGGTATACACAAGTTTTAGAGCATATGCTCCTGTCCAGGTGGTGTTATTTATTTTTTTTGTCTTGCATATTTCAGCAAGACAATGCAAAACCACATACTGCAGCTATTACAGCAGCATGGCCCCTTAGAAGATTCCAGGTGTGAGATTGGTCTGCCAGCAGTCCAGACCTTTCATCAATTGAAAACATTTGGCACACCATGAATTGCAAAATGCAACAAAGAAAACCCAGGGCTGTTGAGCAAATAAACCAGAACAGTATACACAGCTCCTCACCTCAATTCCCAACATTTATGGACTTTTATTAAAAGAAGAGGAGACGCTACACAGTAGTAAACATAACCCTGTCCCAACCTTTTTGAGGTGTTACTGTCATCAAATTAAAGATCAGCTATTTTTACTTGTGAAATTGTAAAATTTCTCACTTTCAACATTTGATACGTTTTCTTTGTTCTTTTGTGAATAAAATATCATTACATTGTGTTTCATTGCATCATTGCATTGTGTTTATATCTCTCTTTTAAACAGCATCTCAACCTTTTTGGAATTGGGTTTGTAGTTCTTAATCACCTCTCTTTTAATTCTATCCGTGAAAACGCTAAAAGATAAGGGAAACATTCATTAAAAGTTTGCAAAAACAGAAAAAGTCTATTTGAAAGTATGAAAAAGCAAAGCAAACACGTTTGCCCTCTAACATGTGCCCCTCGGTTAGCTATTTTACCATGCGTAAACAATGAAAAGGTAAGAGATGAGATGAAGAAAAGCTCAGAAAATTCAAAAAGGCGTTTGTACTGGTGGCTTCTGTCTCAACGGTGAGAGCTGCCATTTGTTGAGGACAGCTCGGTTTTCTATCTTAGGGCAACAGCGAGAGAAGAAGGGCAGACGAGAGCAAAGGGGAGCAGAGGAGCTGAGGAGAGTGGCACACAGTGTCAACCCCTAAGAGAGCCCTGGGGGAAGGTTAGCCTTCCTCTCAGTACTTCTCTCCTCTCCATCTTTTCCCCCTCCACTGTTCTACCTTTGTGCAGCAATTAGCCAAAAGCCAGGATCTTTACTTTACCCTTTCTGAATATTAACTAAAAGCATTGTTTCAGCACCTGTATATATCAAACTCAGTAACAACCCCAACAAAAGTACAAAAACATTTTCAAAGTGAAGAAAAGTAAGCCTAAAAACACACCACTGTGTAGCAAATACATGCACAAACATAAACCTAAAGATACCTGAACCAGCAGGGCTGAGGAATGACACTAAGTAGGTTGCCTGGATGTCTAGAGCCAAGCTGGCCTGAGGGTAAGCACTGATTTACCGCCTCTTGCAAAGAACAAATAAATCAACCATCACACTGAGCCAGACACAGACCTCAAGAGATGCCTCAATACCGCTGTTTATCGATCTTCCCTTGTGTGTTTGTGTGCATGTCTGTGCGTGTTGTAAGGGAGTGAAGGCGAGAAGGAGCGTTATTTATTTCGCCATTTATTCATTTGTTGGCAAGGGGTACTTTATCTAGCCTGTGTTTGAAAAAGTTAATGCGCTTAGTTTTAAATTAAAGACCCACTTAGGTAAGGTTGGAGGGCAAACAAGTGTGGCGGGAGAGGAAGAGAGGAGGAGAAAGAGTAGGAGGAGGAAGAGGAGGAGGGCAGCTCGGTTGAGAAGGCCAGCAACCCACACTGACGAGAAGGATATTGAATTTCAATTAGCACACACCTGCATTTACATACAGCCTACATGGTGATGCTTGGGTAAGCAATTTACCACTCCAATTCAAACAGCTGCTCAGCATCATTTACATAAATTAATAGAGTAAATTAAAATTCTATTGAAGTTTTTTTTCCTTCTTTCCTGTGTGTATTTCCTCTCTCTTCCTTTAAAAGTGAGTGGAAATATCAGCAAGAGGTCAGAGCAACAAGTTGGGCAATCCAATTTGTGACTCCCAGGAGAAATTAGGTCTCCGCCTGTTTTGACTAAATGTAAACAGAAGGTAGCTGACAGGTCCACTCACAGTGTTACTGCACTAACTCAGCCTCTGTCAGTGGCACATTTGATTCATTCAAGCAGCAGCAGGCAATCAAGACCTGCCAGAGCTAGGGTCTAAAACCAAATTCACTCCAAAAGGTACATCATGGCCAATCTCCTACAGACTCAATGCACTCCCTGTGAGACTGTAGGAACTCTCAAATAAACCAAATCAGCATCCAACGAGTACATGCCAAAAAACAGGCTAAATGAGGATCAGAGATGGACCAGATCCCTTTGCTCATATTTGGATCTGAGCACGAAGGTGTCTCATTACTGATACTTTAATGATATGCACTTTGGTGCAGCAAAATATTTCTCCAGTGAAAAGAAAATGAGTCTGGCGTTTTGAGGTCAGTAACACAAGCCAAGACAACACATCTTTGGCAATGAAAAATTTTACTGAGCCAGCTGGAAAATGTCAAAAACAAAATTAGAAAACACATTATTCTCACAAAAAAATAAAAGCATAATTTTTAGAGACAAAAAGTAAACACTTCTAACCACACATTTAATTTGCAAAGACTAAACAATATGCATATTTTCACTTTGGTACAGTGTATTACTTTTTGAAGACTGACAATAAATGTTGGATTTTTTTGTGCATTATGTTGGAAAATAGACATCACAGCACTAGCATTTCCTTTCATCTCTTAAATAGAGATAGCCTTTGGCACCCATGCTACAAAAAGGTTCTTCTACCACATTCCACAAAAGGTACAAGGTTGAGTCAAACTGTCTTAAAAGAAAGCCCTTCTGGGCCTTGAATGGTCTAGCTCAAAGCATGCACCAGAGGAAAATTACATAAGGTCTAAAAAATGTGGACAAAGTACCACTACTTTGTCTTAATTAAAATTAAAATCAGAATACCAAGAGTGGCGCTGACAGCCTTACTTTTGTTATTATATATTTTTATTGTAACTTGTCCTAATACAGCAGGAAAGGACAGAAAATATGAAATAATTCCATAAAATTAAGTCCTAGTTATTAGCCAAAAACATACCTAAATAATATATCTTAAAATAATTATAATCATGATCATGACTAATCAGTTCGTGGCAAGCACTTAACCCCCACAGAAACTGGATTAATGAAAGCAGGTTTTGACATTTCTCTTCTTCTTCCAGCTGTATCTATATTTCAGCACCTGTAATATTTGTTTATCCCTAGTATAGTGCATAATACAGTAAATATTACCATATGATTATTATTATTATTCATCTCCAGCTGAAAGTGCCTCACCAACACATTCTGCATTTCACTCCTCCTGCTGCCTCTCTGAGACCTGTATGCTAATAAGCTGCCATACAGAGGAAATGTGCCACTGGCTTACAAGCGTCTGTGGCTGATCAGGTGTCATTTTAATGTCTCCTGACAAAAGAGAGCCGAGCTCAGGTTTATCTGGAAAAATCCACAGTAGAGCCAAGTGAAAACACGGGCATGCAACACAAGCTGTTGACGACAGATTTTTACTTTGTGTTTCTAATTTATTTATTTTTTTAAACGTACCTGGATTTCGAAAACTAGTGACCCGTCTAGACCCTGATTAAATGGTTAAGACGACGGACGGACAATAAACTGTAATCAGAAGTTCCAACAAACAAATTAAAATTAAAAAATGCACAGTCTACAAGCCAGTCAGACCCACTGAAGTAGTCTGCACTGTGGTCAAGATAAGGGTGTTCTTAAAATTCACATCAGAAACAAGTTGAGTAAAAATTACTGTACAACTTTTTTGGATTGTAAAAACTTTTACACTCCCCATAAGCACTCTTGATTGAAGCCTTGAAGATAATAAGCACCATTAACATAGCAGAATTTATATGCAAGAACATGTGGCACAGTTGCATGACAACTAAGAGGAAAATATAGAGATTACACTGAAGGGGGAAAGGTGTTGTGGGACAATACAGTGTATCGTTTACATTCAGACGAGCTCAAACACACTATTTTGAACTCATTTTTTAAAATATGACAGCCCTAGTTTTTTTAAGGTTGGACACCTGCAAACATTACACACAATGAAATACGAGGCTATTCCAACAACCAAAATGCTACAAAATCAAGGAGTGTCTACCAAGAGGTGAGAATACTATATTCCTGACTAAAAAATTGGAAGGATAGTCTTCAGCAGTGTCATTACACTGAGTCTGTTTTGTTCTGTTTTCAGCTTTGGAAAAGAGTCTGGTTTTCATTGAAACTTAAATAGCACTGACAATTTAAATCTGTAACAGCCATAAGTGTTTACAAAAGGAGAAAACTTTAACATAATGTTAGTGGCACATGCCAAGCTGTACTAAAGATCTTCAGCCAGTGGAGAGGAAATAAAGCTTCTTTTTAGCCATAGGATTTCAACGTCATTTCTGGATCCAGTGCCCCCTGCTGGTGCTTTAGGTTACGTAAAGTGAGAGCATCTCCAGCTGCAGAGCTACTTCCAGGCCAGACCAGCCTGTCTGCCTGAGTGCCTCCACAGCACTCTCTGACTAAGACGAATACAGTAGGGAGCTTGTTACACACACAACTGTTTCAACTATGTCTAATTTGTCCCTTCACCATTCCCTGTCCTCCGGATCTCTCTGGTTCCCTCCTTCATCGTCCCTCCCTCCTGAGCTCCCATTCTTTCTTCGTCTATTAGAAGCATTACTGAAGTGTGACAGAGTCATTTCAATATTGCCTCAGGATGCAACACACAGTGCTTAATTAGCTTGTTAAAAAGGTAGGGAATCGCAGAAATTCATTTTCCCGTCTCTCCAATATCCCCACAGTGCAACAAGGTGTGGGCCTGCACGGTACCACAGAGGTGCCGTGTTGTAATCTCAGGAGGAAGCGAGGCTAAGTTACGGGTGGGCGAGCCCACTGCAGGCATCTGCTTGTCATCATTTAGACCCTGGTTCAAATTAACAAACAGTCGCAGGCCCACACAAACACGTACACACCCTACTCAATCACCTAACGAGGCAGTCCAACAGGGACAGCTCCATTCTTCAGAGGCCAAGTCAACCACAGTCATTAGTCTTGCTTTGCAGCCTAATTGGTCTGGTGCAGGCACAGGGCCCGTGGTCCATTCTGACTGAGTACTCAGCCCCTGAAAACAGCACACTGCAGTGTGTTCTACACCGCTACTCAAGAGTGTGGTTTAGATCTGAAATGCAAAAATTCACAGTACAGTACACAGGTGTGAGCTCCCGAGACTACAATTACAGATCCTGAAAAGCTGCAGGTATAATTTGCAGGTAATTAAATGTGTTCTCCTGGAGGTAAGAAGAACTTAAAACACAGAATGAACTTTACATCGCATTTGTTTTAGATACATAATGTGGAGCCTCGCACTCAATGAAAATTAAGCTGAACAGGAGAAAATAGATTAGAAGACACAGAGAGACATGTACCATAACAAGCTGGAAATTCTACTGCACCCAGTAGCAAAGTACACTTACACAATATCTCACATATCCAGCTTAACTGACTCATGGGCAATTAACCCTAGTACTGTCAGCTATACCACCAGCTAGACAACCGGCAGTGAATGAAAACACTAGAAGCAATCAATGTATAGACGACCAGCAGTACACGAAACTTATCTGGGATATCAATACAGTGGGTACGGAAAGTATTCAGACCCCTTTAAATTTTTCACTCTTTGTGTCATTGCAGCCATTTGCCAAAATCAAAAAAGTTCATTTTATTTCTCATTAATGTACACTCAGCACCCCATCTTGACAGAAAAAACCAGAAATGTAGAAATTTTTGCAAATTTATCAAAAAAGAAAAACTGAAATATCACATGGTCATAAGTATTCAGACCCTGTACTCAGTATTGAGTAGAAGCACCCTTGTGAGCTAGTACAGCCATGAGTCTTCTTGGGAATGATGCAACAAGTTTTTCACACCTGGATTTGGGGATCCTCTGCCATTCTTCCTTGCAGGTCCTCTCCAGTTCTGTCAGGTTGGATGGTGAACGTTGGTGGAAAGCCATCTTCAGGTCTCTCCAGAGAT
>VUQH01042212.1:0-13676 GCA_015106775.1 Etroplus canarensis | reverse complement strand
TACAAGAGGATATAAATGTGTCATGGTCTGGGTGAGTGGCTGTGTTTTCTCCCCCGTGCTGAAGTCTCCACCCCGGGGCGGAGTCCTCTCTTCCTCCCTCCTCTACGCACCTGCTGGCAATCTGGGCTGTCGGCTTTTTAGACCAGCGCTCCCAATCATTCCTCGCCAGAACGTCTGCTAACCTGCGTCAGTGTTTGGCCCCAAGTCGCTCCATGTGCACCGGTAATCTGTATGTACTCACCTCATTCTCCTTGTGGTCTCCAGGAACCCTCCGGTCGCCAAGCTCTGCACCTGTCTCACCCACCTCCGTTCTGCTCGCCGTCACAGCCCAGCCACGCGCTACTGGATCCATACCTGCTCGCCTGCCGTTCCGTCACGCATCACAGCCACCCCGGGACCTCATCCGGACCCACTCCAGTTGCCTCCTCCCGCGTCGGATCTCGACCCGCGACAGTAAGACTGACGCCCAGTTTAATAACCCTCTGCACCTGACCTGTCGCTGCACTCCCTCACCTTGTTCTCCTTTCATTACAGTTCTCCCGTCCCTTCCGGTCCAGTTCCTACACAGCCCCCCTAGACCACGAACCTCACATCTCACCAGTTCACTGTCTGCGAGTTATCTAAATAAAGTCCTGTATCATTGTTCAGATCCGGTTTCCGTGTTGTGTCTGCACCTGGGTTCAGTTCCCTCCACCGGCCGTCGGCCGTAACACATGTAAAGCAAACGACAGTTCACAAAAGAGGAAAGAGGATAGTAATTTCCCCCTGGGGATTAATTAAGTATTCTGATTCTGATTCTGATGAAGAGAGTGCAGGCAGGGTGGAGTGGGTGGAGATGAGTGTCAAGGGTGCTTTGTGAGAGAAGCATATCACCAAGAGTGAAAGGGAAGGTTTACAAGACGGTAGTGAGACCTGTTACGATGTATGGTTTGGAGACAGTGATGCCGACAAAAAGTCAGGAGGCAGAGCTGGAGGTGGCAGAGTTGAAGATACTGAGATTTTCACTGGGAGTGATTAGAATGGGCAGGATTAGAAATGAGTACATCAGAGGGATAGCTCAGGTTAAGAAGTTTGGAGACAACGTCAGAGAGGCAAGGCTGAGATGGTTTGGACATGTTCAAAGGAGGGATAGTGGATATATTGGACAAAGGATGTTGAAGATGGAGCTGCCAGTGCCCTTTCATTCTTGGCGTTATGTTTCTTTCACAAAGCACCCCAACTCTCATCTCCATCCACTCCACCCTGCCTGCACTTATTTGTGCACTGTCCTTTGCTTTGAATGGTTGACCCTGGGTATTTGAACACATTCACCTTCACTATCTCTACTCTTTGCATCTTCACCATTCCACCTGCCTCACTGATTCACACATGTATTCTGTCTTGCTTCTAGTGACTTTCATTCCTCTTGTCGCCAGTGCATACCTCCACCTCTTAAGGCTTCCTATTTTCATGCTACAGGTTACAATGTTGTCTGTGAACATCATAGACTCATGCCTGATCTCATATGTCAAACTGTCCATCACTACATTGTATACAAAGAAATGTTTATTCAAATGTTTACAGTTTCAGGATTTGGAACTCAGACTGAGTTATGTTTAAAAAAACTACATAAAAATACTTAAATCCAGAACTCATCTGCTTTTGACTACATTGCAAATACATAATATTTGATATCCATAATATCTGAATATGTTAAGTAATTTAGATTTTTAAAAAGATGAAAAACTGATACAAAAGGTTATTTGTAATGGTGCATCAAATGCACCTAAATTGCAAAACAAGAAAAGAAAATTCAGCCGTCAGCAAACCTCCTATAAAGGTGTTGTATGTTACTCTGTATTCTATAAAAGCATATATAGAGTACATAGATGAAATTCTACAATGTAGTTACAATCAGCCCAGCTCATCAAAGATTATCCTTTAATGAAATGAAAAACAATATATACATTCTCATGTTGAGCCTTAGTAATCATAGAGTATTATACAAATGGGTCTCAAAGATGAATCACAGCAAACTGCATTTCACAACATGCACCACACTGAGCGTTCTTACAAAGATTGAAACCATTGTTTACGTAGGATGTGAAGTCCAGTTAGATGCTGTATGTGATATACTTGGAGTATATACAAATAAACTTGGATTAACAAAATAAAATCTTTTTTCAAATACCTTACAAAAATATACATAACTTAGCACTTCACGAAGTAAATGAAAATGTTTGTAAGCTTCACTTTAAATGAAACAAGAAAATTTGGTTCTTTCTTTACTAAAAACAGTCACAACACTGTGCTCTTTATTTTATTGAGAAGGAAAACACTGAGGAAAGGAAACAGAGTTCTGGATGCCCCAAACTTCCAGGGATTGTATCTTGAAATTTCTCTTGCAGAGTGGGATGCTCTTGAATGTGTCACAAGGCTCTGTGTATCCCCTATGAAGGTCTTTCTGCAGGCAGAGGGCATGGCCTCCATCTCCACCTGAAAGAGGACACATGTATATCAACACTGCATCCTTGCAGTTTCCCTGTCACCTAGCATATTAATTAGTTGTTTTAAATGCCTATCTATTGTTTTTTTCTGACAATATATTTAACTGACATACCAATAATGAGCTGATTGTCATTGCCGGTTATGTACATGAATGCCGCTCGTTCCTTAGGCCACTTGGGCTCTTTGGCAGACATGGGTTCTTCCAATGGTGCAGTGAAAGGGACTGTTAGGTAGCTTGAATTTTGTGTTGTATCAGCAGGAAAGGCCAGAGTTGCGCTGTAAGGGATGTTGCAATTAGCTGACACCTGAGCGGAAGCACTAATGCTGTCTCGAATTTGCTCAGGAGGAGCTCTTCGGGTCATAATGTTGATCATAGCCCGCTGGTAGAGCTCCATGCTGGGACGGAGCTGAAACCATAATCACATATGTTGTTTGATGCTTTGCAGTATCTGAGGCATTGTAGTGCATTATATAATGCAACTCAATAAAAAGTTGAGTCAAAACCCACAGACACAAAACCTAAATGAATTGTAACTTGAATTCAAGAAGAATTTGGATTATGGAGAGAAGTTGGATTATGTCTCACCGTAAAAACAGAACACTCCCCAGTTCCAAAGTATGAAAGTTTCTCAGAGTCATGCTTTCTTCTTTCTATTAGATCTGTTGACAAGAAGGCACCAAACACCTAACAAATAAGAAATACCATTTTACAGTGGCATACAAAACCTCTTCCATAAACTAAATGTCATCATTATAGGCAGGGTGCGATTTGCCAAAGGGGGTGGTGGGGATTTTCCCCCCTCTGGTTTACATGTCTCTGCCTCTGATTTTTGAGATGCTTTATGAAATAGTCTACAGAAAAACATCAAATCAGAAATAAACTTTCACTTTCAGGGCTCCTGGGACAGTAGGGATGATCCTGATACTGTGCTGTTCCAACTTTTCTTTATCCCACAAAACACAGCTGTTTCAGTACAAAAACTAAAAGAAAAGTGAAACCCATTCAGAGTGGCACCCCAAAGCAATTTCACTCCCCACGGAGTCTCCGAAGGGGTGATGGACAGTCATTGCGACGCTTGTGGAGGCACATGCGCGGTATTGTCTGTCAAACCAGTCCTGGGCTGCCACAAGATGCTTTCCCAAAGTGCAACAGTTTTACCTGAACTGTGCTCTTTTCACCTCTGGGTACCGAATTCTCCTCCCTGCACTGGAGAAAGCACAGGGGGACTTTCAATGTCTCCTCCCCAGTGACTGACCTCCCTACTCAAGGTTGGAGGAGCCCAACTGGGATGGAGCACCCAGGGGTTTTTCCAGTCCCTTTGAAAAACTCTGTCTCTGATTATAGCAATTCAGTAAGACAATCTAAGGTAAGTGGCACACCTGGCTGAATGGTGCTAAAGTAAGTGAAAAGGGGATTTAATCTAATTGTGGCATGTTAAAATAACATTTACTGGTAGTGTTCTTAGGTTTGATTGGCTCACATGTGTCTGCTAGAAGAAAACATTTAACTAAGGATATTGCATACATTTATCCAATAAAGAAAAATTTTAATATTTATAAATTTATAAACACTGTGGTTATATGTTCGCTCTAAACTTGCATAACTGAAGTTAATAATTATTCCATAAACATTATGTCGAAAGCAGAAATAAACAATACCTTTTCTAACTGGGTACAGGTTACATAGGGCCACTTTGTTTGCTGAATTATTTTTAGGAAAAAAAAATCACCTCCTCTGGGTTTTTGACAGATCGCACCCTGATTAGAACCATTAAGACATACTAGATTAAATTTAGAAGTTCAATTAAAATAACAATATATATTAAAATAAAACAGACGTGTACCAATATATTTGTTTTTATCATGTTACCTCTTCATCCATAGTTTTGATAATCAAGACAGCTGGTTCATGTCCCTCCACATGTGAATAGAATCTGTATGAGATTTAAAAAAAAAATAAAAATTAAACACCTGTGCTTTTAGTTTAAAAACCATAACATACATATTTCCATGTCAAACTACTATAGAATAGTCCCTCAAGAGCTAATGTCTGTTTCATTCAAATTTTATTTTAAATCATGGCGAAGTCAGAGAAATACTTGAATTTTTTTTGTTAGTATTTAAATAGAAAAAAGCAACAGTATTTATCACCACTAAACATTGTTGGTGAAAACACACTGCTTGTTACTGCTTGCAGTAACAGAATCTGAAAATCAAGTTTTCGCAGCAAGGACATGAAGTTCAGCAGATATTTATTCAGCATAAACTGAAAGCTACTATGACTATTGCTATTTGATGTGAACACTTCTACACATAATTCATGCCTGTTTTTCAGGTAGTTTCCAGGTTGCGCTTAAGTGTTGCACAAAGTTTACTTACGAAGCAAGAGATCTTTCATGTTCAGCTATGCTGAATAACCTAAAGGGACTAAAAAGGGCAAAGCGCTCAGGTATCCAGGCCCAGATGACTCTCATCTCAGTCCCTGTTACAACACTGGAACGAAAATTGCTGAAGTCCACTGTCTCGACTGCTGTCCTTTTGGTAGCATATGTGAAAACAAGGTTCAAGTTAGCTGAAATCACACATTCAGAACTACACATATATTTACAAATATGCTATTCCACATAAAAAAGATCCTCTAAATTAATGCCTTGTTACAAACAAATATTCCACTTATGGCAGGTCTATGAAAATGTCGGTATTAACCCACCTCCTCTGGTGTATGCTGACACCTCTTTGTATGAGGGAGTCTTTATTGGCATTAAATAGGAGGTTAAGCTCTCTCCGTGTGGCCATTGGAATCATAAAGGCTCTTTCCAGGAGCTTCTCAGCAGTGCAGTGGCGAGCTACATTCTGCACAAAACTTTTCATATCTGTTCTGAAGTCCTCGACATCTGACACTCGAGATGACACAGATACTTTATAGAGGTCAAGCAAAGCCAGTGCCACCCTACAAAGAACAATTGTGAAAAACATTAACTGCTTTAAAATAATGATTATGCGAGAAGAAGCTGCATGTTTAAGTTTTTGTTTACACGTAAAACTGCAGCAGCAGCAACAAACCTGTAGAGGACCTTGTAGCCTTCCAGTAGGTAAACATCCAGAACTCTAATGGCATATGTGAATGGCAAGTCAGCAAATATCCACATGATCCAGTCAGAGTAAAACTCAAATAGGTTCTGGTGAGAACTGGCAATCAGCTTTCGGACGCCTCTGCAACACTTGTTAGCAAGGTCTCCGAAGGTCATACAGGATGCACGGTAGGTCAGGAAGGTCTGGTCAATGTAACGTTTGTTGGGATCGTTGTAACAGATAAGTCGGGACACACTGCAGAAACATTCAGCTTCATCCTCACTGAAGTGGAGGAGGAGGGACACCAATGCAGGTAGAATGGGGCAAAAAATCACATCTTTGAAGTATTTTCCAACACAAAGAAGGATCTTTTTAACAGAATTCAGGCCTGCTTTGTTGAGGCAGTATCTAGATAAGAAGAGGGCAGGCAAGGACTCACTTAGTAATGTTTACTGGAGTGCAGCAGTATTTGTACTAACATACATATTTCCTGTCTTCTGTATACTTTTACAGTTGAAGATGCTTACAGTAAACATAACCAAAGTTTAAAACAATTAGGTCCATTTATGTACAAGCGATCCTTATGTGCCAAAAAGTCATGTTTCAGACTGTTGTAACTGCTCAGTTTTAGACAGTTTATCAGCTATGATGTGTGAACCAGTAGTATCATACAAAAGTACCTGGGTATTTCTCCGCCTGCCATGCACTCAGGTACTGGGTGGGTGCTGATTTTCTGTTCTCCAAATAGCTTTTTGGCCAGTTCATAGTAGACATCTCTGTCTGGGGTCCTAAAATCAGCCCACAGTCAAAACTTTAGTCAAGGAGAGTTTAGTGAAAATGTGCAAGGCATAAATACGTTAATAGAGTTTTTAATTCACAGTATTTGATGTGGTAACCTGGAATTGATGCTGTGAATGATTTGATAATAAGCTTTGGCCCTTAGTGTATGCGTTGTGGCCCAAAATCCTTCTCGACCCATTCTTTTAAGCTGCTGGTGCTCACTCTGTAGGATCTGCTGATATCGTTTTGCAGCTTCAGGATCAATTTTCTCCCAGTCCACAAACTGTCCATACTTCATTCCAGAGCTGGAACAAATCTCCCAGTTGTCTGCTTCAGAGATGGTCATCATGCACACTGATTTCAGATTTTCTTTACTGTCTGAGTGAGACATACACATATACATTTATTATTTTTTTAACATTTTCCTAAACAGTGTACACAGATTCTGATTTTCACAAATCCTATTAATTTTGAATGTAGATTCCATATTAAATTTTTTTAAAAATCATTTTCAGTACCACAAGTTGCTCCAGAGGTTGATTGCTTATTTGGTTTAAGCTTAGACCTCGTGGTGACTTGAACACCTGACCCATCCCCTCTTCTTTCCTCCTTTTTGGTCACTTCATACTTGGCTAGTGAGCTTGGCATTTGCCTCAGTATAATGGAGGTTGCAAAGTGTTCGAAGTCATCTTCTGAATACAACTCTGATGTCTCATAACTGTAAAAAGACCTGGAGCACATTTGATTCAGTATTAATGAATAAATTTTTTTGCTCATGGTCTATCGCAACACTAAAACACAAATCTAGATGATTATAAGAAAATGTACATTTGGCGGTCTGATCAGTAACTCACTTTTGATAATATAACAGTACAAGTGAAGTGTGAAGTGCAATGAAGTGTGAAAACATACCTGGATCGAGGTCTGAGACAGGTTTTTTCTTTCAGTATGTGACCACCATAGTTCTTATCATCTTCTGCATTGTAATAGGAGTGAGACCTTAGCCTGGTTCTGCCTCTGGCCGTATGTTCCAGGTCTTGATCAAAGAATGTGTCTGAGATTAAACTCATGTTTCCACAATTGGAGAATTCTGGTGTCCTTGAAACATGAATCATCTCAAGTTTTATTCTTCATAGAATACAAGATCAGAAGGGAATGATGCTCCTGTTATTAGCTGCGCAACCTGAGGATCAGGGCTTTATATAAGCCTGTGGGCTATGGTCATGTGAGTGAAACGTGCTTGGCAGGTGGTAATTCAGTCGCTGAAAGTGAAACGTTTCATTGATTTTCCTGGTATACCTTTGGCACAGTGTCTCATTCTGAGAAGTAATTAGATTCTGGAAAGTAAGTGCCCACATACTCTGAACCAAAGAACAAAGCATTAAATTTCCAGATCATGTACCAACATACAGGTACTTAGCTCACCTCCCCAAAACATGCCTCTTCTGCAAAGTATATAACCATCTGGTATTTCATATGCATTAATTCAGTTTCCAAGGTCTCTCTTGGTTTCCTCAAAATTAAACAGAATGCAAATTTTGCAATGCATTACTTAAGCTAGTAAAAACCTTTTAACACTGTACATCATGTTCCAGCACGGTGGTATGGTGGTTAGCCCTATTGCCTCACAGCAAGAGGGTCCAGGTTCAAATCTAACAGCTGTCTGCTTTCGACCCTTCTGTGTGGAGTTTGCATGTTCTCTCTGGGTGCTCTGGCTTCCTTCCACATTCCAAAGACAGGGGGTTAGGTTAATTGGCAAGTCTAAAATTGACCATAGGTGTGAATGTGTGCATGAATGGTTGTTTGTCTCTTGGTGTTGGTTCTGTGACAAACTGGCAACCTGTCCAGAGTGTACCCTGCCTTTTGCCCCCCCCAGCAATTGGACAAGTGGAAGAAGATGAATGAATGATGAAGAAGACATCACTTTCCAATGAAATCAATGATATTGAGAAAAATGAAAGCAATCATATGGTAGACATGACTTTCTTTGAAATTACTCCATGTGTAACATCAAAATGCCAAGTGAGTCTATTCCAAGAAGTCTTCTGAAGGCTATTATTTAGCGCAACATATGTATGTTTTCATCTAAACACAGCCATTGTTTGGTTATGAAACATAAAACCTCTACAGGTACTTGTATGGGCACATCATGTCATGGATTGGAAAAACAAACTCTTAAGCTTTCCTTGGCAAAGAAAAGTTACAAATCAAATAAAAAAGTATACATATGATGCCACACGTATAATCCACAGTACTTCTCTCCTTAAGGAAAACACATTCCCTACATGTCAGTGTTGTGAAAGGATATAGTGAGGACCCAAAGTACAGACTCCAAGCAGACGTAGTGAGGAAAACCAAAAGCTTTACTCAAAGCTGTTAAAAAGTTTATACAATATACAGAATCCAAAGGTGCAAACTAAACAATACCATGGAGGAAGGAAGAACCTGAACTAGACTTGACTAGACTTGGTTTTAAAATAAAAAAAACAGAAAAACTAAAGGGAGCAACATAGTCCAAAGTCCCAAAAGGAGGTGGTGGTCATGGTGAGGCCACTCAGGAGGCCAAAGAGGATGACGAAGGTCCTGAAACCACCCTTCACTTGGCCAGCAACAAAGGACCCAAAACTACCTCCTGAGCAGCCAGTGTCATGGAGGCCAGTGATGAAGGAGAAGAGACTGTCTATCGAGCAGATCTTGAGCCAGGAAAGACACTAGACACTAGAGCAGCTGCAGCTGCTGCCGCTGAGGATGCAGACACAAGAGCTGAAGGCATAGGCTCACAAGCAGCTGCAATGGCTAAGTGCATCGGAGGACTCGCTTGGGAGCCAGAGGGTTGCTGAGGGCCGCCAGCTCGAGACCTGCCGGTTTAAGACCTTGCCCTAGACCCATATGTGTGGAGGTGGACCAAAGGCCAGAGAGATGTCAGCTCACCCCCAAGCATTGCTGAGGTACTCTTGAGCAAGGCACCAAACCGCCCCACATTGCTCCCTGGTGCATGCAGGGGCAGTCTTGCTCGCTGACCTCCTTCACCTCATGCTACATTTAAAAGTGTGTGTGTGTGTGTGTGTGTGTGTGTGCGTGTGCGTGTGTGTGAGCATTCTATCTGTAGGCATAAAACTGAGGGCTCAGACACATAAACTAAACATTGAAATTAATATTTGGGATTACACCTGTAGCTGGGACTCAGAAAGCTCTGGCTCTGGCGTGGCTGGTCCATCTTGGTCATGTTGTACTGTCAGGGTTGTGGAAGGATGTGCTGAGGACCCAAAGTGCAGACTTCAAGGCTGAAACAGTAGGGAAAACAAAAAGTGAGATTTATTCAAAGCTGTTAAAAAGTCCATGCAATAAACAGAATCCAAAGGTGTAAATTTGAAAAATATCATCGAGCAGGGAGGAGAAGAATAGCGACGACAAAATTGAAACACTGTAAGATATGTACATACCAAAACCTATGTGGAACTTTTAATTCTAAACATTGTCCCGAGGTCTGTATCAAAAGGAGAATGTCACGTGACTGTTCCATATCACGTTCCGTTATGTCACCAACTGTTTTGAAACATCACCATTGTTTTGCCCTGCTTCTGAACTGAAATTCAGTGAAACACATCTGAACACACAGTTATCTTGTTATTTTGTTTTAAAAGGTAAAAAAGTGAACTCAGTTTGAAATTCCTCATTCCTGTTCAAAATGGTAAAACATAGGGAACTCACTGAAAAGGAAAGATTCTGCATTAAAGCACTTCATGATGCTGGATGGTCCTTCTCGTTTTTATGACAGGTAGTCTAATAAATTTGTTAAGTACATGCGTAAAACATTTAAAAGCGCTTCTAAACTAAACTTGCAAAGTCTTGTCTCATTTACATGAGTGTCTTATACCAGGTGCGATTTTTGGTATTGGAATTGTATTGAACTGGACGGGGGTAGAAAGCATCCCAAGTCAGCTGTCTGGGAACACTTTGAGCTTCTCGAAGAGAAGAAAGTTAAATGCATACTTTGCATGGAACATCTGGCATTTTGCAGTTAGACAACAACAATGTGGAGTATGTGCATGGCAGAGGATTTGAAAAGATGTACAATTATTGATCACTTAAAAGCAGTACATGGATGAGGTAGAGTGTTGAAACTCATGCTTTACATTTTTGTACTGTGCGGATTTGTGTATTGGATGGTATATTATTTACGCATGATGTATATGTTTATATTAGACAGTATCACCATTTACAGGATGGATTAAGCAGGGTCTTAAAAAGCATTTGCTTCTTCCCGCTCCTTTTTAACAAGTTATGGTGAAGGTTCGCATGTGTGAATTCAAAGAAGATACTTTAATAGACATTATTTGTTCATCATCTTATTTTTATTATGACTTTTTGTAAATTTCATGTTTTGTTTGTTTTATGTTTTTTTTTTTATTTGATTCATTTTCTGAATAAAGAATGAATTCATTCATAAATGTACAGAAGCACCCCCTACAGATACTGATTAAAATAAAATATCCTTCCATGCAAATAATACTATAAACCAACACACAAACTCACAAGAGACAAAAAGGCACAAGACACAAGAAAACACTCCACTGTTTATTAAGTGTAAAATATAGAGTCCCCTGTAGCATAATGGTTCACCTTACAAGTGAAAGGTCTCTCGTTCAATTCAAGGTAGGGACACAAGCCCCTCTCGCCATGGAGGGTTATGTCAGGAAGGACATCCAGTTTAAAATCTTTGCCAAATGTGGATTAATCCGCTATAGTTACCCCTTGGTGGAGAATACAAGGGAGCAACGGAAAGGTACATTAAGTGTAAACATTTTAAATTGTACATTTATTAGGCCACTAGATGTTGCAACATTGAACATTGCCAAAGATCAATTCTTGTTTCGAATCAGTTGTTCCAAATATTTTGATCTCTTGAACGTTCCATTTCCACCATCACTAGAAGAAACTAAATTAGACTTTACTTGATATTATATGACATAGTGAACTACTAACAATAACAGAAAACACAACAAAGAGCTGAAGAGAGGCAGGGATATAAATACACACAGACTAACAAGTAATGAGCAACAGGAGGGAGAGGAGCACAGGTGGCAACAATCAAAGGCAGGATGCAAAACTATATTCAATGCACAGGACATAATTGGTTATCAAAGTAAAATGGGAAATGAGAAACATAGCTGAGAATGCAGACCTGAGACAGAAAAACATAAACACAAGAGGATAACACATAGAAAACTAATAAAATAAACACAGGAAAAGACTAGAACTGAGACACAAAAACTAAATTCAAGAAACACTGACGAACAAGGTGAAACAGGAAAGTACAACAACTACATACAGACTAGAACACGAGGAGGACCATGAAATCAAACACAAATAAACTCAGAAGGCAGTAACAAGAACTCAAAAGCAATATGCAGAACTGGAGGGCAGGATAAAGCAAAACAATAACAACAAGAACAAAAACTCCAAACCCTAAGAGAATAAACCATACCAAACATAGGCAGGGCTAGAACTAAGGCTCATGCATAAACAGGGAATACAATAAATAGAGCCTGAGAACCAAGAAACTCAGAAACCATAATCAAAATTCAAAAAACATACAGAATTAGAACACAAAAACACAGGACCATTACACTACATTTCTGTATAAAAAAAAGACTATATAGAAGAAAACTGACAGGTTGAAAATAACTAACCATAAATCACTTTGGTGTTTGGTATTGACTGCCGTTACAGTACAACTGGTGTTTTATAACTTTTTCACAACGAACAACGTTTGTATTTTTTTGACTGTTGATGTTGATTGCTTTTGCATTTACTGATTCATTAGGTTTAATTTCTATATGGCATCAGTTATGTTTAGACAGTGTAAGACTTAAGGGAAAAAAATCCACCAGTCCAATACATTTATAATTATCAAGTGAATTAATTCAGGGAACAAAATACACACATTTCTTACACAAGCAGAAGTACAGATCTTTGTGAAAAAAGGACTGGTAGAAGTTGAAGTACTGATTGAACCTTTTTACTTAAGTAAAAGTGAAAAACTACACACTGAAATGTGCTCACAGTATACAAGTAAAAAGTATCGCTTTGAAGATGATTTCTACCAGGTGTTTTTGTGCAGAACTAACTGAACCTCATGTCATACTAATATGATATAAAAATAATATTAATACAAGAGAATAGGAACTTTATTTCAACTTTCATTAATTATTCTACTGAATTCAGTCAGACTGAACAATCACTGTGAACAGAAGCAGAGAAAAACAAATCAGATAAAAATACTAGCTCTGTTTGCTGTTGCTGCTGGATGGGTGACTTTGCCTCCACACCTAAACAGAAAAATGAATATAGTGCTATAATGAGCTGTAAATTATGTGTTATGCCTCTTTCATCTCTGTATCTTTTACATCAGTCCAGCTAGATAAGCACCTGTGATGGATACATCAGTAGGTGTGTCAATTATGTGTTAATGTTCCCTCCATTTAGTTTCAAATTGTTTTGGATTCATGAAGACGCACAGTGATGCGAAATACATCATTAACGCCTATCAAATGTGTTAAACCCTAAGCAATAAGTGTGTTTTGAAAATGTAAGGAGTAGAAAGTAGAAATATTTGTGTTAAAATGCTGGTAGCAAAGTAAAAGTTGTCAACAAAATAAATAGCCAAATAAAGAAGGGATACATGAAAACCCAAGTACAGTACTTAGTTACTTACCACCTCTGATAACACTTGAGTGTCTTTAACCATAACTATATGAAAGCTATCATGTGTGCCTTCAACTGCTCCCTTGTTATCTCCCTAAGGGGTCCCCAGAGCAGATTAATCCACACTAGCAATTTTGAAGAGGTTTTACACTGGATACCCTTCATGACACAACCCTCCATGGTGAGAGGGGCTTGTGTCCCCAGATGGAATCAAACCAGAGATCTTTCTCTTGTGAGGTGAATGCACAAACCACTACTTGCAATATATAGTGGAGTATGGCCAAGCGTGTCAAGACTCTTGACTGGTAGTGTATATTTGTGGGCCCCCATTTCTGAAAGGTTTTCTGAGCCCATGCAGTGATTTCCATGACAGAATTATGCCTGTTTGCAATGCAGCACTGCCTGGAGGCTCAAAGATCACAAGCATCCAGTATTGGTTTTTGGCTGTGTCCCTTGCACACAGAGATATCTCCAGATCCTCTGATTCTTTTGATGATATCATGTACTGGAGATGATGGAAAATTCAATGTCTTTCCATTTTTACACTCAGGAACATATTTCTAAAATTGCCTCACAATTTTTAAGCACAGTTTCTGGCAGATTGTTGAACCTCTGCCCATCTTTACTTC
>VUQH01042210.1:0-16619 GCA_015106775.1 Etroplus canarensis | reverse complement strand
CCATCACCATTGCATATAGTGGACAAAGGATGTTAAAGATGGAGCTACCAGGCAGGAGGAGAAGAGGAAGATCACAGAGAAGGTTCATGAATAGTGAAGGAGAACATGCAGTGGCCTGGTGTGAGGGAAGATAGATAGATAGATAGATAGATAGATAGATAGATAGATAGATAGATAGATAGATAGATAGATAGATAGATAGATAGATACTGCATTCAGGTTCGCAGCAGCTAACACATACATCTAAAATAAAAAGAGCACAAGTAGTCCAAACACAGCAAAAAAAAAAATTCTAAATCTAAAGTAAAAAATAATTTTAAAAACAGCAAATTCTTTAAAATAGAGACATAATTTTAAGATGCTAGTTTAAAACAATAATTTAATACTTTAATACACTGAATGAATGAGTCCTGACTTGAAGTCCATGATGCAGCTGGATAAAGCTCAAAGGTGTACACTATTTTGTGCAGTGATGTTAGAAACTAATAATAAATTTCATTATTATCCCTACTATTGCTACTGTTATTTTTAAATGTGCTAAGCTGAAATTTGGAGGTGCTATATATTTAAGAGTGAAAAAACCTCGAGAATTTATGAGCTTTTCGACTTTAAATTTATAACTTTGACTTAAAATAATTTTTTCCAGAATTTAACCAATTTACACATTATCTTTCGTATTTATTTATGTCATGAATAAAATGGAGAAGTTACTTTCTGTAACACTCTTCACACAAATAAAGCAGGCGTTCACATTAAAAAGTGGCTTTCAATTATTAGAAAGTTCCATTTTCTGTTAAACTAATTTTCTAAATACATGTTATAGTCCAGCTGGCGTTACTTTGTTGTGCTGTTAAAGCAACTTTTAAACAAATATTTATATAGATTTAAAATGTGACGTACTTGATGTCTTTACTTTGAAAATCTCCAACAGGAAGTGCATTTGTCGTCCCGGAAGCGAATAATAGATCGTCGGGACGGTCGACATTTTGGTGGCTTCTGAAATAAACAGTGTTCTGTCATTTTGGGGCAACTTAGTTGCCTTCGGAGTTGCTGGTTGTCGCCTTGCAGTTAGACGGTTTAATAATGTGGTATGAAATTCTGCCCGGGCTCGGCATCATGACCGTGTGTCTGATCATTCCCGGAATCACCACCGCGCAGGTCCACAAGTTCACCAACGGAGGCAAGGTGAGGACACAGCGGCTCTGACAGAGGGTGAACCGTGCTGTCTGCCAAACTGCCGGATTAAACACTTATGTTTTCGCTGCAGGAGAAAAGGATCGCTCGGGTTCCGTGGCAGTGGTACCTGATGGAGAGAGATAGGCGAGTGTCAGGAACGGGACGCTACTTTGACTCAAGGGTGAGCCTATATGTGTCAAAGAAATTAAAAAATACCACAAATAATCGTGCATATTCTCTCATGATAGCAAAGTGCACAACTTAGAACTGCTTCTTAGCCTTCCTCTGACACTGCAAGAGTCTAGTCTGCCTGACATAAGTGTGCAGCTTCATAAAAAACACAGTGCATCCTCTTCCCTCCTTCACTATATCCATGAATCTTCTCTGTGGTCTTCCTCTTCTTCTCCTGCCTGGTAGCTCCATCTTCAACATCCTTTGTCCAGTATATCCACTGTCCCTCGTCTGAACATGTCCAAACCGCCCCAGCTGCTCTGACTTTGTCTCCAAGCTTCCCAACCTGAGCTGTCCCTCTGATGTACTCATTTCTGATCCTGCCCATCCTGGTCACTCCCAGCGAAAATCTCAACATCTTCTACTCACTTCCAGCTCCACCTCCTGTCTTTTTTGTCTGTGCCACTGTCTCCAAACCATACATCATAGCAGGTCTTACTGCTGTCTTGTAAACCTTCTTTTCCAGTCTTGCTGCTATCCTTCTGTCACAAAGCACCCCTGATGCTTGTCTTCATCCACTCCACCCTGCCTGCACTCTTTTCTCCACCTCTCTGTCCGTTGCTTTGCATGTTTGACCCCAAATATTTAAACTCATCCACCTTCACTACCTCTAAATGACTAAAAATGACTCAAGTAAATTATGTTTCTTTTGCCTTTTTCTATATCTTTTATGTCAGTTGTGTGTGATAAGCACCAGTGATGGCTACACCAATAGGACTGTCTTTTATGTGTTATTATTCCCTCTATTTCGGCTTGCTGTGAGCCTGTGTTGGAGGGAATTAATCTCACACTCGTAGAAAGTTGAGATATTTTTGTTACAAAAGTAGGGAGTAAAAGTAAGAAGTTGTCATGAAAATATTAAGTCAAGTAAAGTACAGATACCTTAAAACTCAAGTATAGTAACAGATTATTTGTACTTTATTTCCCACCTCTGAAGAACACTAAAGATGTAATCTGCAGCAGAGCAGCAAGGGAGGTGTAAGTCATGTGTTGAGTCTTAAAGGAGACTAAAAAGTAAAAATAAAAAATTATCTTACTGTAATGATCAGATCAGAACTAAATGTGACTGGCTGTTGTTTGTGTATAAAATTCTTTGTCTTTTTTTCTCACCAGGGACTTGAGAACATCCGCTGATGAAGAACTTGGAAAGACCCATGAGAAGAAAGTTCTTTGTTGTACATTAAAAATTATATTTAACATTCACATGTTTGTGTTTTCAGTCTTTTAAGACAGTTGATTAAGCTGTTGAACACTGGAAATCTTGTGTTGATTTTCTGCTGACAACAGATGAGACAGAAGGGTAATAGTTAAGTGTTCTGATATTAACTCAAGGTGCAAAAGTGATTAAGAATCAACATTAATTTTCAATGTTGATTCAGTTAAATTTAGGTTGACGGTAAAATGTTGATTTAACATAGTTTCAAATATTATTTGCTATTTGGGATAAGGCATAAGGAAGTACTGTACATATGGGTAGACATACAGCGGGTTGGCTATCAATTGGAATATTGGTGGTTCGATACCAGACTCCTCCAGTTTGTGTGCCAAATTGTCCTTGGGCAAGGTACTGAACCCGAAGTAACTGTTGCATTTATCAGAGTATGAGTACGTGCATGAAAGTTTAAATTTACTAAAAGCATAGCATAAGGTGCTGTGTATGTGAATGGATGAATGAGGCTTGTAGTAAAAAGTGCTCAGAGTAGAAAAGCACTACATAAGTTACTAGTCCATTTCAAATAATCAAAACAGTAAAAATGATAAAACTCTGTTATAAGAAAAAATACAGTTGTGTTCTGTATTGGCAATATATAGCACAGTAATCCATAAATGTACATATATGGGTAAATACATCAGAATAAGAATACTTTATCAATCTGGGGGGGTTATAGACTTTCAAAAACAAAAGCAAATATCTATTAGTTGATCCACATCTGTCTTCCTCATTTAATCCCTGTGGATGTTTTATATAAATAAAATATCCAACAGACCTCTTTCTGAAGAAGTTTCTTCTTTGTTCCACATCTTCAGTGGCTCCAAAAAGTAAACCTAGAATCCAGCAAAAATGAAATTTATAGCTAAAATTCTCTAATTATGCTGAGTTGTCTCCTGCAACTAGAAATCACTAAACTCACTAATTACATGATAAGCATAAAATAATGCTGATCGCCAGTTTTGTGAAATACAAAAGAAAAAGAAGTTGCCTATAAAATATGAAAGTGCTAATTTTCTTGGGGAAAATCATTTGAACGTCCAGGGGGAATTCAACAACTTAAGTGTTTACTGCAACAACTAAATGTGTTGAAAATTTAAAAAAAAATTGTGTGCATATTAGCCATCATGTCCACATTACAACCACTTAGCCATGCTGAAATGCTTTCAGGTCCACAATATCACTACTGACTGCTGATATACAGTCACTTCAGTAAGTATTCAGTGTGTGACTATCAGATGCTTAGATATGGAATGTCAGCCTGATATGGCAGTCTCACTGTACAAAATTAAAAACTGAGCTCACTCGTCTGGTGAACACCACCGTCAAAGTGATCGGGCGGAACGAGTTCCAGCCTCTTCAGGCAATATATGAGCAGTCTGTTTTTGAGCTCGGATGATAGTGGCTGACCCAACACATTTTCCGTGGGAAATACGAGCTTTTGCCATTGATATATAGTTCCCCTGTGTAAACTCTATTGCTTCAAAAAGTTATTTGTGCCTACCTCTTTCAGAGTTTTAAATAACACCGTGTGAGGCTGCAGGGATTGTGCAACAGTTTCATGTTGTTTTCATTGCATGGTGTGTGGAACATAAGCTTTGTGCAATGTCTATATTTTGGGGTGCCTGTTCTGGTTTATTTTTTCTTATTTCCACTGTTAAAACAGTTCTGTTTTTATTGGATTTATTGTAATTGTGGGGGTATTGGTGTGCAGCACTTGAGTCCAAGATAAATTCCCATATGGGAACAATATACAGTAGTATAATTTGATTTGAATATTTCTTGAAGTGACTGCACATGAGAAGCATGGTGGCTCGCAGCAACAGGTTCCTGGGTTCAACTCCTCTGAATGTAGTTTGCATAGGTTTTCTCCAGGAGCTCTGGTTTTTGAAAGGTTAATGAGATTTTTAATCTCAACAGTTTCAATTCTTGGTTAAATAAAAGGTTAAAACAACTAGAGTAAGTAGATTAATTTGTGCAATTCAACCATCAGTGCGCCATAGTGAGAATAAAGGGGCTGAAACAGTTTTTGAAGACCTTAAGGTTAAGTGGTGTGGTTGTATAGTTTGGTATATTATTATAGATTCCCATATTTCAGTAGTTCAGGAATTCAGATGAGATCTTGAAATTATGAATAAATTGGGAAAGCAGAAAAGCATTAATGCTGCAACGTTACTGAGTTTTTCAGATGTTTCTGTAATCTTTGCCTCTTTGGTTTTGAATTACTAGAAACATTTATCACTTATGGTCATTTAACATCAGTAGAACCCGCTGTGAGTATAGTCAGAAATATTAACAAAAAGAGTTTATAGAGAAAATTTATTTAACATTCAGGTTAGGAGCATTTGAAGAAATTTACAAGAGGAAATAAAGAAGAACTGAAAGACTTCTTAAAATTGCTGGAGAATACAACTGACTACTTATCAGACATATTTTTTTTTGTTTTTTTTACAAATAAAATCCTCCATACTGTACACGCCACTGAAACTGCAAGCTTTTACACCTCATGTCACCAGATATAGAGTAAAGGTGTCCAAAAAGAGGAGATAAAACTACAAACGTGACATTCACTTCTCCTCCTTTCCTTTGGTTTTCCTGTACACCATCTCTCTGAAGCTTGACAGAATCTTGCTCTCTCTCTTCCTCCTCTCCTCCTGGTTGAAGGAGGCCAGAGCTCTCTTTTCATCCGCGCTGTAGATCTGGTTTTCCTTTCTCAGACGCACAGCCTCCATACGACGATGCCTGCAGGGTGAAAAATGTATCAGTATTACGGGAAGAAAAGCCGAATACTCCACTGGATCTGCTTTAAGGCATATAAAACAGAAGCTTCCCACCTCAAACCAGCCAAAAACAAATGCTGCAGAATGCAGAGATTAGAATATGTAAGATTTGTACAGGACGAAAAGAGAAAATACTCATTTTAAGCAATCAGCTCTATATATTTCAGGGGAAAAAAGATGAAAGTCTCTGAAGAAAATAATGCGAAGTTCTTCAGTTTCTCCAGCAGGAGAACAGCTGAGGCACCACAGGAAATTACATGGTTAGCTCATAAATAAAAGTAGTGTTTTCAAAGTGTAGTGGTTTATGCATTTACTTCACATGTGGAAGGCTCCTGGTTCAAAACTGAGAGGAAACACAAGCCACCCCAAATCACTCTTCCAAACAGCTTGAAGAACCATCAAGCGAGGACTCCAAATATGATAAGAAGTTTACTTCTTTAAATAAACTCTACAAAGTGCTATATTTTGAGAAATAACATTTTTATCAGGAATGTTAAGATGAGTTCTAATCAGCAATAAACAGACCTATAATCCTAATCTCCTTTATACTTACTTTAAATGTCTCTCAACCTTAGAAATATTACTATGTATTGACACTGTTATTACTACACAACCTATTTAAATTCGATTCTTCATTAAAAATGTTAAGAATATAAATGTATATTCTGAAGGTCTTGGATTTTAAGTTATTTAATCAGCATCCTTTATTAATCACAGGGGGGAAACGGCATTGCTGTGTGAGCTCAATCAAAAAACTTCCTTGGTGACTTATATGAACTTTGGTGGAGCATTGGCATAGGAAATGTCCAATTTTGGTGTGGATGAGTATACTTTTGAAAAACTATCCAGATATTTATGATGGTTTGGCTGGAGAGTCTCATGCTATAGAAAAGTGGACTTTTGGCCTCAGGTAAAGTCTCCACTCTAAGAGTGTCCTTTTAATTTGAATCATGCAATGAGTCTGTAAAGGCCTTTTTAGTGATTCCAGCAAAACCTAAAGAGAGTTCAAAGTCTAGATTACTACTGCCTGCCTTTCTGTGATGTTAATTGTGATTTAAAATGGAAAACTAAATCATCTAGCATCAATTCATATTTGTGAGAGGAATCTTAATTGTTCCATTAACTGATTTTTAAAATATATTTAACTCCTGGCATACAAATCAGATCATAGACAAAGTTAAAGTTTACTGTCTCACTTCTAAATACTGCGTACCTGCTGCCGCTCATGACGTAACCGGACTTCTCAAAGTTTGCGATCTCCTCACTGGTGAGACCAATCTCTCCTCTTCTCGGGATACGTTTGCCAGCTTTCACATACTCTGCCATGGCAGCACCTTCACCCGGCAACAGTGCGTGACCAAAACTGGAGGAAGACAAAAACACTTTTATTAAAACAAGTGGCTACATTCACCAAAAGAGTCACAGCTTCTACATAGACTGCAAGGCGCACTCAACATGTGGAAAGGCAAGTAACCTTTCTTTCTATTATTATTGAATGTGCTGATTGATAGAAACAGAGCCATGCACTGGTTTTTTAGCTAAAAATACCAAAAGAACCAATCAGTTATCAAAAATCTCCTTTTAAAGCAGGACTACAGGACAGAGTACACTACACTGAAAATAACAATTGTTTATTGGAGTAGAAAGTACGCCGACTGTAACCTGTATGATTTATGATCCTTAGGATTTTTCCCAACATCCCTGCACACTGTAAGTTTCAAATGTAAAAGCTCTTCTATAAAGAAAAGTGAACAAAGACTCACTCCAAAGGCCTGTCATTCTGAGACATGTGAGTGAGTGGCGCTTCGGGGCCGACCACATGTTCATCCATGCTGGTTTTCTCCACCCACATCACCCCATTGGGATCCTCCTCCTCCTCCTCCTCCTCCTCCTCCTCCTCCGATACCTCGCTGCTGGAATCACTGGACTCCTTCCGGCTCTTCTTTGCCTTCTTCTTCTTGGACTTCTTAGACCTGACAGAAAACGAGATGTTTGATGAATCAAAACGCCAGTTTCCATGTTAACAGAGCTGCTGCAAAGCTTCATGTCAGAAATTACTTTTTGCTCTTCTTTTTCTTTTTCTTCTTCTTTATTTCTTCCTCTGAAAGACAAAAACATGAGAGTTCAGCTTAATAAGTCTGATTTAAAAATAAATAAATACATATCAGACTATGGTGAGCTTTCCCAAATGAAAATGATTCATTCTGGCTGTCTTACCATCTGAATCTGATTCCAGCTCACTGTCCTCTGAGTGCTTTTTGTTCTTTCTTTTCTTAGACTTCCTCTTCTTCTTCTTTTTCTTCTTCTTTTCTTCTTCTATAAATCACAGACAGGATGGATTATTTGTAAATTCAAATAGCTCACAATGTTGTCATAATTTTTTTGTGTTCAAACTCTGCGTACCTTCTGAGCTTGATTGTGAACTGCTGTTTTTCTCATCTTCTTCAACTGGTGTGAACTCATCGGAGCTAACAAAGAAAAAAGACATGAAAATGAAAGATTATGCACCTGAACAGACAAAATAATCCCTACCCCCTATAACAGGTGCAGTACTGTGCAAAAATCTCAAGCCACCCCTCATTTCTTTATATTTTACAAGGAAAATGGGAATTAGGTGCAAATATCTATTGAAACATATGCAAACATAAACGGAACTATTGTCCAGAAGACAAAAACAGATTTTATACAATTCTAATGGACTATGATGTTAATATTTAATATGACCACCTTTACTGTTCAACACAGTCTGAACTCTCTTAGGAGTTTTGACATGAGCTGCAAATCCCAGGTTAGTTAACAGATTATCAGCCTGTTGTTACCATTAAGCATTTTTTGCACATATAAAAACAGCCAAAAAGCATCTGTAGAATAATAAAATATACTGCTTGATCTAAATATATAAACAGGGATAAACTGACTAAAAACATTCAAGACCCAGCTACACTGAATTAAAAACAGTTTTAATCCTATTTAACACCTTTTATAAATAAATGTGACTTTAAGTCTTTTTATGGAGCTGTAGCTACTCTGTCTACATAAATGCAACCTACAAGTAAGTGGAAGTTCTTGACTTACTCTGGTTCCTTCACTCTTGGCGAATATCCCCAAACTTCAGGACAACCTAATTCACCAATCCTCTCCCTCTCCTGCAGACGCCTGGAAGAGAAAGACAGATAATCACTTTGCTGCTTCAAAACAAACTGCTGTTTTTAACCACTGTATCAAACACATCAAACTGCATTTAGAGCAGCAGTAACGTAAAGGAGGACAGCTTCTATCGGTTCAGAGGATCACATGAAGTTATTCAATTTATTTTGACAGATAAAGTCAATGAGCCCTTCATCTCCACAGGACAGTTATTTTGAAATGTATAGTAGTCTTTTAGCTGAAAAGAAAACAAATCACTTGTGGTTAGATCCATGAATCCACTGTCTCCTGCTTATCCAAAATCAGGCCATGGTGGAAGCAGGCACTGCTGGGTATTCCAGACATCCATCTTGAACACTTTCCAGTTTTGGGGGATCCAGGTCAGATGAGATATAATGTATAATCTCTCCAGTAGGTTCTGGGTTTACCTCGGGGTCTCTTCCCAGTTATTGGTTAGAAATGATGCAGAGAAAATTAAATTTATTGTCTTTCTACATTCCTACCCTCACCTATTTCCAAGAGTTCTGAGTAGTGACAGAAAGAATGAGATTGTGGAAACATACAACAGAAATTCTTACGTCACTACAGAAGACCATCCAGCTAATTAGGCTGCTTTTGAAGAGAACATTGTAATATTTACCTAACTGAAGAGTTAAAAAGCACTGAATATATTTGCACGCAGCATATGCCTTTATTCATTTTACTAAAAATAACTCTGGTTTATACATTCGCATTACAAGGGAAAGATCCCTGGTTCCTTTACTGATGGGGACACAAGCCCCTCTCACCATGGATGGTTGTGTCAGGAAGGGCATCTGGCGTAAAAACTTTGTCACATCAAATATGATAATAATTCCTAATACAACTTCCGCACCAGATCGGTAGTGGCCCGGGTTACCAACGACCGCCTCTGATGCCATTAGCCAACAGGGTGCCGGTGGAAACTATACTACTGGTGGCCAAACACAAAGGAGGAGGAGAGGGGGAAAGCATGTTACGAGAAGACCACAGAGAAGGTTCATGGATGCAGTGAAGGAGGACATGCAGAGGGTTGGTGTGAGGGAAGAGGATGCAAGAGATAGGGTGAAATGACAGATGATCTGCTATGGCGACCCGCTGTGGTGACCCTTTGGGGAGAAAACAAGGGAGCAGCCGAAAGGTACATAGATTACTGTTTTATTAATCACAAAGCAATGCATGCGCAAAATTCTGACTGGGGGCCCCCTAAAGGTCTGATCCTAGAACCACCCCTGCTACAAGGTGACTTTGGGGTTTCACCCATGTTTGCTGGGATGATGACAGTCTGTTCGTAGGCTAAGGTCACCCTGACTAAGTCTCTTTCAACACAAAGACAGGAGTGATGCAGATGTTTTTATACCTGGCGATAAAAGCCTCTTGTCTCTGTCTCTGAGCGTCGTCCCTCTGCTGCTCATAATAATAACTATCTTTGAAGCCGCCGTGTTTTCCTGCAGACTCCCGCGGATCGGACCAGTGGTTGTTGTGGTTGTGGCTGTTGCTGGTGTTGTTGCTGTGGCCCTCCCTGGACCGGGACCGGGACCGGGACCGGGACCTTGATCTGGATCTGGACCGCGAGCGGCTACGACGGGGGCTTCCTATGCGGATCCGTCTGATGTTTCTCGCCTCTCGGAATCGCCGCTCCCGCTCTTCGCGCTCCCTCTCCCGGTCGCGAGGTTTCGGCAGTTTGGGTCCGAAGCTGTCCGGAGACAGGCTCCGGTCGCGGCTGTAGCTGCGGTGGCGGCTCCGGGAGCGGGTCCGAGGTCTACGGGCCCGCGGACTGCGGGACTCCCCGCCGCCGTCAGAACTCGACCGATCCGACAGAGGCATGCCTTCTGACCGCTGTAGACTTACTACAGAATAAAGAAGAAAATAATTTAAATCACTTTCTAGAGGAAGATTTGAAATATGTCTTCCTCTGTGCGCAGACAGAGCGTTTAATAACAGGAAGTAGACTGGTCCGTCCCGAGAAAGAAGCCGATGTCCTATCGAAGTCTGTTTCTGCAAAGAGATTCGTTCCTCCGATACATAAATCAATCACAAACATCTACAGCAGAAAAAAAAAACTTGTTTCTAAGGACCCAGACTTTCTTTTATTAAACCACTTAATACTGACCTGTGAATCATTGACGCATAAAAAGACACTTAACATAAGGAATGAACCAGTGTCATATCTGCACATAACTTAGCAATGAGCCAATTTTAAATAGTATCTTTAGGCACTTTTTTGTGAGCAGCCTACCACAAAAACACATCATTTGTTCCCATTTCTTTAGTTGAGTCTCTGTTTTGTGTCTGTCTCTAGTTTCACAGGCAGGAAGAGTATTTTTGCACCACCAAGGTGAATCTCAAAGCGCTACCAGCTGAAAACTTTGCATATCTTGGCATGGTGTGTGGTGTGACATAAAAAATTTGAGGAAACCGGACAAGTGGGTGATGAATGAAGAAGTGGCAGCCTTAAGAGCTATCTTATAAGGGATGAAGAGTGTCGGAAAGTCATGTCCATAGGAGATTTGGCACAGAGCCTGAGAGATGCATCTGGCCCTTCGCTTGATCCAGAATTGAGGTTTCTGGTGCAGCTTCACCTACTTCCAAGTTGCATGGAAAAGAGTATAAAAGCTGAAGGAGATAAAGCTCCAGCAACAACTGTAGCAAAAAAGAACAGCCGATGAAGGTCACAGGCCGAAACACAAGTGCGACAAGGGATGCTGGAGCTTTATCCTCTTCCGCCTTCAGTTGATCCATCTCCTGTTTGCTTAAACCTTATCAGAAATGGTCTCAGTGGAAGGGTGGCTGTCAAGAAGCCATTCTTAGGGAAGGGAATCAGGGAGAAAAGGCTGAGGTATGCCAGATTACACAAGAACTGGCTTAAAAACTATTGGCAACAGGTCTTATGGATTAATGAATCCAAATTTGAAATTTCTGGTTAAAATCATCATCAACATGTACAAAAGGAGATCAAAAGAGAGCTCTGTCATGGTTTGGGGCTGCGTTTACTGTCAGATTTTGATCCATTGTGCATACCAGCCACACAACATAGTGACATCTCAACTGAGTGTGTTCAGTCAGTGGCTTCTTCAGCTCTGTTGCAGCAAAGCACAATACAGGAGGTTATTCCTGCCCACAGCAATAGCCCTACACAGTGACTTAATGTCAGCAAAAACATGCATAACCTGATTTAAAGACAGTTTTTAAAAACTTTTTCATAAAAAATACTAGCTCATCTTTAAGTTTTTGCAGCAACAGGTCTCTGGAAAAGTAAGTGGCAGTACAAAGAAACCGCTAGAGGGACATGTGCAACTACTTAAGTTAATTAGTAACAGACCAGTAATGTGACTGAGTATGAAAAGAGCACCTTAGAGAGGCAGAGTCTCTCAGAAGTAAAGATGGGTTGATGTTCAGCAAGAAACTGTATCTTCAAACTGCAGAGGAATTTCAGAATAATTATTCTCAACGTTAAATTGCAAACACTGAGTATTCCATCATCTACCGTACATAATATTATCAAAAGATTCCAAGAATCTGGAGACATCTCTGTGCGCAAGGGACACAGCCAAAAACTAATACTGAAGACAGGACTGTTGAGCAACTGGAATCCTATATCAGACAAGAAGGGGACAAAATTCCTCTCTCAAAGGTCCAGCAGCTGGTCTCCTCAGTACATTTACAGACTTGTTAAAAAAAGAGGGGCTGCTACACAGTAGTAAACATGACCCTGTTCCAACATGCTGCTGCCATCAGATTCAAGAAGAACTAGTAAAATGTCTCACTTTCTACATTTGGTATGTTTTCTCTGTTCTTTTGTAAATAAAATATTGATTTACAAGATTTAGAAATCATTGCATTTCTTTTTTTTTAAATTTTACACAGCGTCTGAAACCTTTTTGGAATTGGGTTTGCACAACATAATGGTGATGAACATTGATTGAAGTGAATTTCTGTGAATTTTTTCCAGGGCCCCAACAGACTCTAGAATTGCCCCTGCAGATAGAAGCTCAAAGAGTTTTCTGCCTTTCCTTGATGGCAAAAACACAACTTCCGGTTTTCACGTGCGCCCTCGCACGCCGCCGGAACTTCCGGGTTCCGACTAAACACACGATCGTTCCCCCCTGCCGTTGTAACCCAACACAGTGATAATAATCTCAGCAATCCGGTTTGCGTGTTGATGTACATTTTTTTGCGCGTTTTTGTAGCTGCAAAGCAACGGAGCAGCTCAGCCAATCAAGATGTCTTTTCCTGTAGATCAAATTACGAGAAAAATGGAGCCTGCGAGCAGGCCCACAGAGGAGAAAACGGCGAAGGAGTACTTCTTCACGGAGGTGGACACGACTGCCACTTGCCTCATCTGCAAACAGAACGTCCTATACCGGGAGTTCAACATGAAGAAGCACTACGAGGCAAAGCATGCGGAGAAGTATAACGCGTACCAGGGGCAGAAGAGGAAGATGTTATACGATCAGCTGCACAGACAGTTTAACGGCGCTTCCCCCCCGGGGTTCAACGTAAAGAGAGATGCCGACCCCAAACCCAGCTCTGCAGGTACTCACCTTTGCTCTGTTTGTTCTCATTGAGAGCACTTTTATTTTGAAAGCGACGCTGGTGAACCGGCAGTTGTCAGGATGCTAACCGGCGTGTAAAAAGTAAACAGTTTTCAACCTAAATAAACCGCGCAGAGTTTTATTTGTATTCTAAAGCTAGTGTGAAGTGTGGCGTTTGTAAAGAACGTTCTGTGAAGCCGCATAGTTTGGATTTGGTGGCTGCTAAAAGTTTACGACGGCGACTCCTTGTGGCTGAAGATGAGCAGTGAGGCGGTCTGTTGTTAGCCATTGTTTGTAGCCAAGTTCATTAACAGCGACCCTGCTCACGCTTGGCAAAATCATCCAATTTGCAGGTAAACCTCGTTCATTTAATGCTGATGTCCGTGTGGCAGCTGTTTACAGAGATCTTGTAGCGGGAAGATGCTAAACAGCGGGCCGCGCTGCACCTTCAATTAAGAGGAAACGGAGCTACCTTTGTTAGCAAGCTAACAACAGGGGATCAATAAACACTTCAGTAGAAATAGTAATATATTTGTAAGAGTGGCCAAATGGCCGGCTGATGTTTGTTAAACTTATGTCTCAACTGATCTTGTGTCACAATAAGCTGAAAATTTCAGCAGCCTAACGTGTAGCAAAAGCCGTTAAAGAAGTGATATTGTTTTTGTTGGCATGCTAACATAATTAGCATGTCTGATGTTGCTCACACAGACACACTATAGTTCACTAAAACTAAGCGTGAAAATAAGAGTTTAGTTTACTGGAAAAAAAACTGAACTCGTTAAGTAAGACTGGAACGGTAGTTTGTATTTTAAAGCTCAAAGGAGAGGATGCCTGGTAACAAGGGGGATATGCAGAGCTGCAGTAACCTCAGAGGGATCAAACTGATAAGCCATACCATGAATATGTGGGGAAGAGAGGTGACAATTAGCTCCATGCCGAAAAGAGCACTTCAGATGCAATGTTTGCACTGAGAGTGCTGATGGAGAAGTATAGAGACGGTCAGAAGGAGTTGGACTGTGTCTGTTGATCAAGGGGAAGCAGTGAGGAATCAGAAAATGAGGGGAGTTAGGAAAAGAGTGGAAAGGCAGTTGGTCCAAATGATGTACCCATGGAAATATTTGGAAGGGAGGGCAGTGAACTTTTTAACCAGGTTGTTTAATAAGATCATGGCGAGTGAGAGGATGCCTGAGGAATGGAGAAAAAGTGTACTGGTTCTGATTTTTAACAGCAAGGGTGATGTGATGAGCTGTAGTAACTAAGAAGGTAAGAAGGAAAGAGTTGTTGACACTAGGTTAAGAAGAGGGTTGATTATTAGTGAGAAGTATGGTTTCATGCTGAGAGTACTACAGATGCAATGTTTGCTTTGAGAGTTCTGATGGAGAAGGATGGAGAAGTATGGAGAAAGTCAGAAGGAGTTGCACTTTGTTTTTGCGTATCTAGAGAAAGCATATGACAGGGTGCCAAGAGACAAACTGTGGTATTGTATGTGAGAGTGGTGCAGGGCATGTATGAGGACGGTGGTGAGTTGTGTGGTAGGAGGTGGAATTGCATCAGGGATTGCTCTGAACCCCTTCCTGTTTGTAGTGGTGATAGATTGGTTTACATGAGGTCAGACAGGAGTCTCTGTGGTGTAAGATGTTTGTGTTATTGTTGTTGTTTTGTTTTTTAAAAATTATTTTCTTACCTCATTTTTGTCCTAGTTTTATGTCTAGTTAGTTGTCAAGTAGTTTTTTAATAGTTTGACAAGCGCTACCAGAGTTGAATTCCTTGTATGTGTTGACATACTTGGCTGATAAATCTGATTCTAGATGACTTTATGAGAGATTGTAGTGAGAGTAGGAAGTAGTTGGAGGTATGCACTGGAGAGAAGAGGAATGGAGGTCAGTAGAAGCAAGACGGAATACGTGTGTGAATGAGAGTGAGGCAGGTGGAATGGTGAAGATGCAAGGAGCAGAGGTAGTGAAGGTGGATGAGTTTGTCCAAAGCAATGGACAGAACACGAGAGGTGAAGGACAGAACACAGACAGAATGGAGTGGATGCAGAGAAGTGTCAGGGGTGATTTTTATTGAATGATAGCAGCAAGATTGAAAGGGAACGTATACAAGATGCTAGTGAGACCTACTGTGATGTATGATTTGGAGATGGTGGCACTGAAAAAAAAAAAAAAGTGGAGGTGAGAAATTGGAGACGGCAGAGTCGAAAATGCTGAAATTTTCACTGGGACTGACCAGGATTAACTCAGATTGGATGGTTGGGAGGCAAGGCTGAGAAGGAGCTGTGAGGCAGGTGGAAAAAGAAAGACCACAGAGAAGGTGCGAAGAAGAAGTGAAACGACATGCAGAGGGTTTATGTGACAGAAGAGGATGCAGATGATCTGCTGTGGTGACCCCTAAATGGAGCATCTTAAAGAAGATGATGGAGGAAATGTCTTAAGTTTTGCTATTTGCTAATCTGGTCAGATTAACACATTAAACCCAAAGAGGGCTTGATTCATATCTGAACTTCAAAAATTTTGCCCCTGACAAATGTGTCCTCTAACATAATAACTGAAAAGACTAAAACTAACACTGAAACTAATAAAAGCTAAATTAAAATGAGCAACTCTTGGGCCACACCAGCAGCCCTCTGGTTCCTAACCATAAAAAAGCACACTAACTCTTATGGCTGTACGGATGTCATGGTTCTAGCTGACTGATTCACTTGAAATTAAGTGTATGTAACAGGAAGTATTGTACTGAAGATTTAGGTGTATTTAGATGTACTTTCTGGATTGTTGCGATATTCTTGTCCTGAGCCAGATAAAAGTTACTGTTAGAAGTGGGAAAGCAGGAAACAGCTAAACTGGATTTAAACTCTTTGACCACATCATTTGTTGTAACAGCTGATGGTGCGGTTTTATAATTAGGATGAGACAAGATTTATTTTACTGTAAAAGTTGTGAAATTTAAACCAGCCACAGGGGCCCACAAGCCAGTGTAGTCCTAGTACCGGTCCCAAGCCCGGGTAAATGGTGAGGGTTGCGTCAGGAAGGGCATCCGGCGTAAAAATTTTGCCAAATCAAATATGCGGATTCATAACGACTTCCATACCGGATCGGTCGCGGCCCGGGTTAATAACGACCGCCTCCGGTGCCATTAGCCAACAGGGTGCCGGTGGAAACTATGCTACTGTTGGCCGAAGACCAAGGAGGGGGAGAGGGGGAACGCGTGTTAGGAGGCAGAGGGAGAGAAGGAAAGGTAGGAGGGTGGAGGTGATAGTAGGGACTTTAAATGTAGGGACTATGACTGGTAAAGGGAGAGAGCTGGCTGATATGATGGAGAGAAGGAAGGTAGATATATTGTGTGTGCAAGACACCAGGTGGAGGGGAAGCAAGGCCAGGAACATCAGAGGTGGATTCAAACTGTTCTACTATGGTGTAGGTAGGAAGAGAAATGGAGTAGGGGTCATCTTGAAGGAAGAGTATGTGAAGAGTGTTCTGGAGGTGAAGAGAGTGTCAGACAGAATGATGACTTTGAAGCTGG